>JAKVIS010004186.1:0-14573 GCA_033119425.1 Bufotes viridis | reverse complement strand
TGGGATTAGGATAGCTGACTCTAGGAGTAGCCGATTCTAGTGTAGATGAGTAGATCACCCTATGATACACTCAGGAGATAATCCCATCACATGTGTATCCTTTCTCCTATTCATTTATTAAGATACTTGGGGCAGACGTCTGTTTGCATGCTGTCTCATGTTTGATTGCAAGTTATGTTGGTAGACCTCTTGAACTGTATATGTATATTGAGTTAGTCCGTCGTCTTAGTTAACTGTATCACAGGCAGAGGTGTGCCTTCCTCTGGCCTGTGGAATTGTATAATTGTGAGTGCTGGCTGGCATTATAGTGTGTCCTGTTCTACACCTTCATGAAGTCTGGGTTCATGTTTGGGGGATTGGAGAACTACACTCTGGGGATTGCTATAATTATTATACTCTCAGAGTATAATCCCTAGCTCTTGTGAGAGCTGTTCCTGTTTCGCTTTCTGACGACAGGATAGTTTCACCCACTGGAAGCTGGAGCCCGGCCTTGGGGCACAGGGTGGGTGGAGTACAAGCGAACCCCAAACCAAGCTACTGGCGGTTTGTGGGGTTTGTGGTAATTCTGGTGTCGAGTGCAGTGCTGAGTGGTCCTTAGCGCAGCACTAGAGACATCGGTTGACATTCGCAGCCAGTCGGGAGGCGAATGTCCTGCACTATTTGTGACAAATACTTTTGTGAGAGTGGAGCTGAATCAATTGCAAACACCGAAATATTTTTGTCTAATGTGCTTTTGTCAAACCATGCATAAGCATGAATTGGCCATCCACTAGGTTAACCCCTGCCCCACTGTCAATAAATACTTAAATTCCCACAGTTTTGGAGTTCTAGAGCCACCTTGGCAGGCAGGAGAAATCATTTACTACTGGTAAATGACAAAAGTACATTCTCAGATTCCTACACCACCAAGAGTGAGAAGAGGACTAAACACAATAGTTTTTTCTCCTTTTTCACCTTGACGTTTAACATAAGGACATACATTAACAAAATGTCCCCCATTACCACAGAAAAGCAGAGTATCTTCTTAACCCTAATGTTTTTATTACCAGCTCCAGGAGTGACTTCCCCAACTGTATTGGCTCATCATCAGACATGAGCTCAAGTGCCTCTCTACCCAAAATGTCAGAAGAGGCCGCCTCCCCATATGAGTGCGTCCTGAGCGAGAGAAACCTTAGACCTTTCTCTCAGGCGTCTATTAATACATACAGCCAGAGACATGGCTGCCTCCAATGACTCTGGATATTTGTGAAATGCGAATCGTCCTTCAAGTTCTCGGATAATCCTTCACGGAATTGACTATGCAGGGCTGGGTCATTCCACTCAGTATCAGTTGCCCATCTCCTAAATTCAGAGCAATAGGACTCAGCAGAACGTTCTCCCTGCCAGAACCTTAGTCGCGGCCACGGAGACCCAATCTGGGTCATCGTAGATAAATCCCAGAGCTCTGAAAAATTTATCTACCGACCTGAGGGATTGTGATCCGGTCAGAAAAGTCCAAGACTGAGCATCACCTAAACGTATAATAATCCATCCCCACTCTTTGACTATCACCCCAGAAGAGTTAGGACGTAGTCTAAAATACTCCCTGAACCTAACAAGTTGTCACTCTCCGAAAAATCTATCCGGGAGAGCGACCTTAGGTTCCGGGCAGGCCTGGTTCCCGCTGCTGGAATATTGGCCTCAAAGCAGCCTTGAGTATTTTCTAGCAGGCTGCTGCCTCGCTGGCGCAGCCTGCTAGTCAACATCAGTAAAGCACTGACATTAAAATGCATTGCACTATACAGATAGTGTATTATATTTTAAAATCAATCAAAATGTTGTCTGTTATAGTCCCCTTATGGGACTATTAAGTGGTTAAAAAACAGAAAAAACACATTTATTAAATAAAAAATTCCAGTAAAAATAAGCATTTTTTTATTTAAAAATTGCCTCCATATGTTTGGTATCCCGCGTCCATAACGATCAGCCCTACATAAATATCATGTGAATTATCCCCTGCGCTAAATGACGTAAAAAAAAATACAGAATTGATTATTTATACTTAGTTGCCACTGAAAAAACTTAATAATAAACGACCAAAAAGCGTAATTTTCTCTAAAATGATACCAATAGAAACTACAACTTGTCACACAAAAATCAAGTCCTCACACAACTCATAGAAACAAAAAGAAAAAAGTTAGGGGTCTTGGCAAGTAGTGACGCAAAAATATTCTTACTTCCTACTAAAAAGAGTGGCTTTATTGAACAAAAGTACTGTAGTAAACAGAAAAAAGCTAAATGTATTTGGTATCACTGTAATCGAACTGACCCAGAGAATAAAGATATTATGGAATTTATACTGAAAAATGAACGTCGTAAAATTTATAACATAAAAACATAAAAGTTAACCAGAAAGTTATGTATACACCAAAATGGTGCCATTAAAACTAAAACTTATCAAACAAGCCCCCATACAGCTATATAGACATAATAATAAAAGTTATAGCTCTTGGAAGGCAAAAAGGAAGGAAAATGATTGGTCAGTAAGGCCCAAAACGGGCTGGTCACTAAGGGGTTAACAGAGGGGGTGAGGATCCTACCCATGAGGGTTTACTATCTACAAGGGAATGAAGAGGGTAAAAGCTGCTTATCTGGCTGTGTGGTGGCAACTTGCTAATTGTAGGTGGTAGGCTTTCCTTAAATGGGAAAGTGTTGTCTCACTTCAGCAAATGGCATTTATCATGTAGAGAAAGTTACAAGGCACTTGCTAATGTATTGTGATTGTCCATATTGCCTCCTTTGCTGGCTGAATAAATTTTTCCATTACATTATACACTTCTTGTTTTCATGGTTATGACCACCATGCAATCCAGCAGCAGTGTTTGCAGCAGTGTTTGCACACTATAGAAAAAAGTGCTGGGCTACAGTTGTGTTCAAAATTATTCAACCCCCAATGCTGTAAAGGGTTTTAGGTAATTTAGTGTACATTTGTAATTGTGTTCAGAATGAAATCTTACAAGGACTTTTAAAGAACCAAATGCAACTAAAATGACATCAATTGTTTTTGTAATACAGTATTAAATGTTTTTTTGTAATTTCTTCATTGACACAATTATTCAACCCCTTAAAGACGACCACTCTTAAGAACAGAGGTTCATTCAAGTGTTTTCGATCAGGTATTGAAAACACCTGTGGATGTCAAGGAGCAGCAATTAAGCATAATAAGCACCAATTAGGCAGATTTAAAATGACTGTGATACTCAGCTCCTTCTAGACATTTACTAGAAAAACGCAATTTGGGAACAAAACGCATAAAAACCGCAACGGAACCGCAGATGCGTTTTCTTGAAAAAGATACCGCAATAAACTGCAGAATCCAATTAAGTGGATAAATGGACACCGAACACAAAGAGATATCATTTTATTATAAGATATGCAACAACTTTCGATATTATTATGAGTTGGTGATGCAGATCCTGAATGATTCCACATACTTTGATTGATCCAAGAAGATCCATTTCGGAGATTGAAAGTGTCCCTCAATGAGGAATAGGAGGGCCTTATATAAAGGGTACAGGTATGACTGCATTTGATACCACTGAGGAAGGGACGAGACACACAAAAGTCCCGAACGCGTCTGGTGAAAAGAATATTTTGAGGTCCAATACTTAGTACCCATAAAGATATATAAAGGTGCGCACAAGCTGCCGGCAAGAGGAGGATTTCCAACCTAGGAATAATAGCTACTAGTTCCAAAACGGGATTTTGAAACGTGGTACAGACACCACAGACCCTCTCGCGAGATCACGAAGGTACTAGCCACAACAGAGCAATGCGGAGTTCAGCGTGGGACGCCATAGCATCTCCGAACGTGCAAGCTACAACCGGTAACAGTGAGTACTCGCAATAATTTGGCAATATTGGAGGGTCTATATACGCATATGTTAGCAAACTGTTGCAACAGAAAATTGCTCAACTATTATCAGATACCAATGATAACGACCAGCTTGTATGAGCATTAAGTGAACGTTTAGGGTTGATAATCACTCATAGTAGTTAATAACAACCAACCAACAGGAATTCAACAACAATTACCAACTTGCATGAACATTAAGTGAGCGATTACGGTTGAAAAATACCTGCAAATATAAAGCAAATATAAAGTGATAATTACCAGCGGTTGCGGTGAAAACATCTTGCAACGAACACTGATTGATCTATATACTAAATAAGTGATTGTTGTTGGATACCATCTAGCATTTACAAATCAAGCGGTTCACATGCAATGGAATGGACTTTATCCTCATACCATAACAGTATAGGTTTTGCATAGTACGTTGTTAAATAATTTCATGCTTTTATGTATTTTTGTATTTTTGTATTTGTATTTTTATACTATATTTTATTTATTTTTATTTTATTTTTATTTTTATTTTTTATTTTGTATTTTTTATTTGGTTTCCTTCCATATCTAGGGAGATTTTAATGAGTAGATCACCCTATGATACACTCAGGAGATAATCCCATCACATGTGTATCCTTTCTCCCTATTCATTTATTAAGATACTTGGGGCAGACGTCTGTTTGCATGCTGTTCATGTTTGATTGCGTTATGTTGGTAGACCTCTTGAACTGTATATGTATATTGAGTTAGTCCGTCGTCTTAGTTAACTGTATCACAGGCAGAGGGTGTGTTCCTCTGGCCTGTGGAATTGTATAAATTGTGAGTGCTGGCTGGCATTATAGTGTGTCCTGTTCTACCCTTCATGAAGTCTGGGTTCATGTTTGGGGATTGGAGAACTACACTCTGGGGATTGCTATAATTATTATACTCTCAGAGTATAATCCTAGCTCTTGTGAGAGCTGTTCCTGTTTCGCTTTCTGGACTAAGGATAGTTTCACCCACTGGAAGCTGGAGCCCGGCCTTGGGCCCAGGGTGGGTGGAGTACAGCGAAACCCCAAACCAAGCTACGGCGGTTTGTGGGGTTTGTGGTAATTCTGGTGTCGAGTGCAGTGCTGATGGTCCTTGGCGAGCACTAGGAGCATCAGTTGACATTCGCAGCCAGTCGGGGAGGCGAATGTCCTGCACTATTTGTGACAAATACTTTTGTGAGAGTGGAGCGGAATCAATTGCAAACACCGAAATATTTTTGTCTAATGTGCTTTTTGTCAAACCATGCATAAGTATGAATTGGCCATCCACTAGGTTAACCCCTGCCCCACTGTCAATAAATACTTAAATTCCCACAGTTTTGGAGTCTAGAGCCACCTTGGCAGGCAGGAGAAATCATTTACTACTGGTAAATGACAAAAGTACATTCTCAGATTCCCTACACCACCAAGAGTGAGAGAGGACTAAACACAATAGTTTTTTCTCCTTTTTCACCTTGACGTTTAACATAAGGACATACATTAACAAAATGTCCCCCATTACCACAGAAAAGCAGAGTATCTTCTTAACCCTAATGTTTTTATTACCAGCTCCAGGAGTGACTTCCCCCAACTGTATTGGCTCATCATCAGACATGAGCTCAAGTGCCTCTCTACCCAAAATTTCAGAAGAGGCCGCCTCCCCATATGAGTGCGTCCCGAGCGAGAGAAACCTTAGACCTTTCTCTCAGGCGTCTATTAATACATACAGCCAGAGACATGGCTGCCTCCAATGACTCTGGATATTTGTGAAATGCGAATGCGTCCTTCAAGTTCTCGGATAATCCTTCACGGAATTGACTATGCAGGGCTGGGTCATTCCACTCAGTATCAGTTGCCCATCTCCTAAATTCAGAGCAATAGGACTCAGCAGAACGTTCTCCCTGCCGTAAACCTTAGTCGCGGCCACGGAGACTCAATCTGGGTCATCGTAGATAAATCCCAGAGCTCTGAAAAATTTATCTACCGACCGGAGGGATTGTGATCCGGTCAGAAAAAGTCCAAGACTGAGCATCACCTTAAGCGTATAATAATCCATCCCCACTCTTTGACTATCACCCCCAGAAGAGTTAGGACGTAGTCTAAAATACTCCCTGAACCTAACAAAGTTGTCACTCCCCCGAAAAATCTATCCGGGAGAGCGACCTTAGGTTCCGGGCAGGCCTGGTTCCCGCTGCCGGAATATTGGCCCCAAAGCAGCCTTGAGTATTTTTTAGCAGGCTGTGCCTCGCTGGCGCAGCCTGCTGGTCAACATCAGTAAAGCACTGACATTAAAATGCATTGCACTATACAGATAGTGTATTATATTTTAAAATCAATCAAAATGTTGTCTGTTATAGTCCCCTTGTGGGACTATTAAGTGGTTAAAAAAACAGAAAAAAACACATTTATTAAATAAAAAAATTCCAGTAAAAAATAAGCATTTTTTTATTTAAAAATTGCCCCCATATGTTTGGTATCCCCGCGTCCATAACGATCAGCCCTACATAAATATCATGTGAATTATCCCCTGCGCTAAATGACGTAAAAAAAAATACAGAATTGATTATTTATACTTAGTTGCCACTGAAAAAACTTAATAATAAACGACCAAAAAGCGTAATTTTCTCTAAAATGATACTAATAGAAACTACAACTTGTCACACAAAAATCAAGTCCTCACACAACTCATAGAAACAAAAAGAAAAAAGTTAGGGGTCTTGGCAAGTAGTGACGCAAAAATATTCTTACTTCCTACTAAAAAGAGTGGCTTTATTGAACAAAAGTACTGTAGTAAACAGAAAAAAGCTAAATGTATTTGGTATCACTGTAATCGAACTGACCCAGAGAATAAAGATATTATGGAATTTATACTGAAAAATGAACGCCGTAAAATTTATAACATAAAAACATAAAAGTTAACCAGAAAGTTATGTATACACCAAAATGGTGCCATTAAAACTAAAACTTATCAAACAAGCCCCCCATACAGCTATATAGACATAATAATAAAAAGTTATAGCTCTTGGAAGGCAAAAAGGAAGGAAAACGATTGGTCAGTAAGGCCCAAAACGGGCTGGTCACTAAGGGGTTAACAGAGGGGGTGAGGATCCTACCCATGAGGGTTTACTATCTACAAGGGAATGAAGAGGGTAAAAGCTGCTTATCTGGCTGTGTGGTGGCAACTTGCTAATTGTAGGTGGTAGGCTTTCCTTAAATGGGAAAGTGTTGTCTCACTTCAGCAAATGGCATTTATCATGTAGAGAAAGTTACAAGGCACTTGCTAATGTATTGTGATTGTCCATATTGCCTCCTTTGCTGGCTGAATAAATTTTTCCATTACATTATACACTTCTTGTTTTCATGGTTATGACCACCATGCAATCCAGCAGCAGTGTTTGCAGCAGTGTTTGCACACTATAGAAAAAAAGTGCTGGGCTACAGTTGTGTTCAAAATTATTCAACCCCCAATGCTGTAAAGGGTTTTAGGTAATTTAGTGTACATTTGTAATTGTGTTCAGAATGAAATCTTACAAGGACTTTTTAAAGAACCAAATGCAACTAAAATGACATCAATTGTTTTTGTAATACAGTATTAAATGTTTTTTGTAATTTCTTCATTGACACAATTATTCAACCCCTTAAAGACGACCACTCTTAAGAACAGAGGTTCATTCAAGTGTTTTCGATCAGGTATTGAAAACACCTGTGGATGTCAAGGAGCAGCAATTAAGCATAATAAGCACCAATTAGGCAGATTTAAAATGACTGTGATACTCAGCTCCTTCTAGACATTTACTAGAAAAACGCAATTTGGGAACAAAACGCATAAAAACCGCAACGGAACCGCAGATGCGTTTTTCTTGAAAAAGATACCGCAATAAACTGCAGAATCCAATTAAGTGGATAAATGGACACCGAACACAAAGAGATATCATTTTATTATAAGATATGCAACAACTTTCGATATTATTATGAGTTGGTGATGCAGATCCTGAATGATTCCACATACTTTGATTGATCCAAGAAGATCCATTTCGGAGATTGAAAGTGTCCCTCAATGAGGAATAGGAGGGCCTTATATAAAGGGTACAGGTATGACTGCATTTGATACCACTGAGGAAGGGACGAGACACACAAAAGTCCCGAAACGCGTCTGGTGAAAAGAATATTTTGAGGTCCAATACTTAGTACCCATAAAGATATATAAAGGTGCGCACAAGCTGCCGGCAAAGAGGAGGATTTCCAACCTAGGAATAATAGCTACTAGTTCCAAAACGGGATTTTGAAACGTGGTACAGACACCACAGACCCTCTCGCGAGATCACGAAGGTACTAGCCACAACAGAGCAATGCGGAGTTCAGCGTGGGACGCCATAGCATCTCCGAACGTGCAAGCTACAACCGGTAACAGTGAGTACTCGCAATAATTTGGCAATATTGGAGGGTCTATATACGCATATGTTAGCAAACTGTTGCAACAGAAAATTGCTCAACTATTATCAGATACCAATGATAACGACCAGCTTGTATGAGCATTAAGTGAACGTTTAGGGTTGATAATCACTCATAGTAGTTAATAACAACCAACCAACAGAATTCAACAACAATTACCAACTTGCATGAACATTAAGTGAGCGATTACGGTTGAAAAATACCTGCAAATATAAAGCAAATATAAAGTGATAATTACCAGCGGTTGCGGTGAAAACATCTTGCAACGAACACTGATTGATCTATATACTAAATAAGTGATTGTTGTTGGATACCATCTAGCATTTACAAATCAAGCGGTTCACATGCAATGGAATGGACTTTATCCTCATACCATAACAGTATAGGTTTTGCATAGTACGTTGTTAAATAATTTCATGCTTTTATGTATTTTTGTATTTTTGTATTTGTATTTTTATACTATATTTTATTTATTTTTATTTTATTTTTATTTTATTTTTATTTTGTATTTTTATTTGGTTTCCTTCCATATCTAGGGAGATTTTAATGAGCAAATAAACCTATGACTCTATAACACATTGATTCAGTATCAGTATATATTAATCTATCTACCTATCTGCACAATCTGGGTAAGGAGTGCCCAATTACTATATTACATTGGTTTACCTTAAGAGTATTGGGGAACAACTCTAATTGGAGCACCCACCCAACACTATAGCCATTGGAGCCACACCCAAACCCCAATAGAAACATTTACTGGTGTGTTTACAAACATGGTGAAGTCAAGAGAATGGTCCAGGAAGACAAGAGAAGAGGTGATTTCTCTTCACAGGAAGGGCAATGGCTATAAGAAGATTGCAAAGATGTTAAACATACCAAGAGACATCATAGGAAGCATCATTCGCAAATTCAAGGCAAAGGGCACTGTTGAAACGCTACCTGGTCGTGGCAGAAAGAAGATGCTGACTTCGACTGCTGTGTGCTACCTGAAGCGCAAAGTGGAGAAAAGTCCCAGTGTGACTGCTGAGGAACTGAAAAAGATTTGTCAGATACGGTTACTGAAGTTTCAGCTCAGACAATAAGGTGCACACTGCGTAATGTGGACAAACCACAAAAGTTTTGGGATAGTGTTCTGTGGACTGATGAAACAAAATTAGAACTGTTTGGGCCCATGAATCAACGCTATGTTTGGAGGAGGAAGAACAAGGCCTATGAAGAAAAGAACACCTTGCCTACTGTGAAGCATGGCGGGGGGGGGGGGTCAATCATGCTTTGGGGCTGTTTTGCTTCTACAGGTACAGGGAAGCTTCAGCGTGTGCAAGGTACCATGAATTCTCTTCAGTACCAGGAGATATTGGATGAAAATGTGATGCAGTCCGTCACAAACCTGAGGCTTGGGAGACGTTGGACCTTTCAATAGGACAATGATCCCAAGCATACCTCCAAGTCCACTAGAGCATGGTTGCAGATTAAAGGCTGGGACATTTTGAAGTGGCCATCGCAGTCACCAGACTTAAATCTGATTGAGAACCTCTGGTGGGACTTAAAGAAAGCAGTTGCAGCGCGCAAGCCTAAGAATGTGACTGAACTGGAGGCTTTTGCCCATGAAGAATGGGCAAAGATACCCGTAGATCGCTGCAAGACACTTGTGTCAAGATATGCTTCACGTTTAAAAGCTGTTATAACTGGAAAAGGATGTTGTACTAAGTACTAAGATTGAATGTCACTTGGGGGTTTAATAAAACTGATAATGATGTGAGCACAGAAAAGACATTTGTGGTTATTTCATTATAAATGTTATGTTATATTTGTCTGACTTACAAGTGCCTCTTTGATTTAATTGTAAACAAGATGACTGAATTGATCAAAATCAATGTCAAACTGGCCAAAACACTCAATTTCAGTGGGGGTTGAATAATTTTGAACACAACTGTATGTGCACCCACCCACAGTCCCAGCCACCGGAGAGGCCAACACTTTTTCCTATATTGTGCAAACACGGCCACTGATGCTGGATTACAGGGTAGCCATAACTAGGCTTGAGCGAATTGAGCTTCGGATCATAGAGTTTTAATGCTGTCCAGGGACCTGTCTTTGTACAGCATTAAAATGTATTGCTACCGTGCAGGTAAAATTCGTTTCACCTGAAGGCAGAACTTCGGTCAATTAATTTGGTATTCATTTTTGCATTTTTAAAAAAAATTGAAAATAGGAATCTGAATTCGAGTTTGGTACAGAGGTACCAACTGGTTCCAAACCCTACTTTGGATTCCTAATTTTAAAAGTTTTTAAAGATGCAGAGATGATTACCGAATTCATTCACCGAAGTCTTGCAGGACTTTGGGTGAAACGAAGTTTGGCTCAATTGAGCCAATACATTTTAATGCTTTACAGAGACAGCATTCAAAACAAAGTGTTTGACAGAATCGACTACAGATCTATGATCCCAAGCTCGATTTGCACAACACTAGTCATAACTATGGAAACGAGCAGTGTATAATGTGATGAAATAATTAATCTAGTCAGCAAAGGAAGCAATATGGACAATCAAAATATATTAGTAAGTGCCTTATATTAACTTTGTCTACATCATAAATACCATTGCTGAAATGAGAAAACCTATTTAAAAGGTGTGTCTTAAGTTGTCTTTGAAGGTTTAGATGTTGGAGGAGAGTCTGATGTGCTGAGGTAGTGAGTTCCAGGGTATGGGAGGTGCTTGTGATAAATCTTGAAGATGATTGTGCGAGGAACACACAAGAGGAATGCAAAGAAGGAAGTCTTGTGAAGTTTGGAGATTACTAGTGATGATCAAATTTTTCAAAAATTCTATTCGGCCGCTTCACCGAATAAAAAATAAAATATTTGTTTCGATCTGAATTTATTTGCGGCAAATAACGTTTTAAAACAGCTATTTCCTGGCTGCAGAAAGCCTTTATAGTGGTGAAGAACACTGTGCCTTGCAGTAACACGCATAGGAAGTCTGCTGTGGTAGTGAAATAATACTGTGAGTCCGTATGATATGCAGATGACAGGCGTTGCTCTGAGAATCACTGCACACTTCACTTATTTGGGCAGTCACGGGGCTAAATAACTCAAGTATGAACTGAGCCTTACAGGTCGATGTTAGCGTCATGAAGAAACGCACTCCTTTTACACCATCATCAGCTGATTCCACAAAGATGTCTACAAAACCTGTTCTATTAAACACTTATACAAGTAGAGCCCCCCACAGGGTGGAGAGGGTGTCAGCAGTAAGTTTGTGTTGACGTCAATTATTATTTTGCCCTTCCTCTGATCCATCAGAACAATAATCCCCAAAAAACGGATCCTGTCTGTTGAGAATTCTCCTTCACTTGGTCAGCATTTGGTCAGTAATCCATCAGTATTGCTAATGCCAAAACAACAGGAGTGGATCCAAAACTGAGATTACACGTGAATGGAATATTTGCATGTCTTCTGTGTTTTTACCCACTCCTGCTTTTGGCTACCAAATCATAGGCCAATTCTAATGGGACCATACAGGACTTACAGCTGCTACACGGCCAGGATCTGTTGTGCATCTCATTTTTCTTACTTCGACAGATCAGAAGAAGGGTCAAATTAATTGTGATGTCAGCCAGGCCGAAAGGCAAAATAGTGACCCAGTCATAAAGTGGGGAGGGTGGGAAGAGTATGAGGAGACCATAGGGTGGCCCAATGACACAGTCTGGAGGTGACAGCAGCATCAGGAGGCCACAGAGCGGCAAAATGACAGAGTGTGGAGGTGGAGGCAGCAGCATCAGGAGGCCATAGAGTGGCACAATGACAAAGTGTGGAGGTAGTGGCAGCATCAGGAGGCCACAGAGTGGCAAGGTGACAGATTGGGGAGGTGGCAGCAGCATCAGGAGACCACAGAGTGGCAAGGTGACATAGTGTGGAGGTGGCAGCAGCATCAGGAGACTACATAGTGACCCAGTGACAGAGTGTGGAAGTGGCATCAGCATCAGGAGACCACAAAATGGCAAGATGACATAGTGTGGAGGTGGCAGCAGCATCAGGAGACCCCAGAGTGACCCTATAACAGAGTGGGGAGGTGGCAGCAGCATCAGAAGACCACAGAGTGACCCGGTGACAGAGTGGGGAGGTGACAGCAGCATCAGGAAACCACAGAGTGGCAAAGTAACATAGCGTAGAGGTGGCAACAGTATCAGGAGACCACAGAGTGACCCGGTGACAGAGTAGGGAGGTGTGTGGCAATACCAGTACCAGCTGAAGATGGTGGGTGAAAGAAGGAGCACTTGGCATCAGATGTGTGGCATCAGGCAGGTGACAACATCAGAATGGTAGCTGAGGCAGGTAACCAGAAGAAACCCATCTCTTTTGCCAAAGTGTTGGTGTGGTACCATGGATGATTTAGTCTGATGCATCAGACATTGGTGGGAGGAAATCTGGCTTATGCATGCCTGATTCAGTCCCTCCACATTTTGGGTGGACAGGAGAGTTCTTATTGGGGTAACTATGGCCCCGCCACACTAAACACCCGCTCTGATGCCACACTCCTGGCTGTGCAGGACAGCTTTTCCAGTGGAAACTCGGTCAGTTGCGGCCACAAATCCAGTTTGGCTGCCCAGTAGTCCAGCGGATCTTCACTGATGGCTGGCAGGGCGCACTCCAAGTATGCCACCACCTGCTGGTTCAGGTTCTGCTCTATGTCTAGCTGCTAGTGAGCAGTTTCTTCATTATGCGGGTGAAGAAAGCTGCTCATCAGTGACTCTAGACTCAGGCTGCTGCTGATGGAGCTGGTACTGCTCCTGCCATCCCACCCTCCCCAGCAGCCATGGCAGGGGAATGTGAGCACAGAAGACCCTAACCCCCCCGGTCAGACCTACGAGAGGATGGACGATGGTGCAAATATGCAGCGGCCAACTGACTACATAGGATGTCTCTATAGTAGTTAAGTTTGTCCTCCCTCTCAGTGGGTGTAAAAAGGCCCCCATTTTAGACTAGTAGCGAGGGTCCAACAAGGTGGAGACCAGAAGTCTTCCCTCTGCCGAACAACTGTCACTACGCAAGCAAGTGAGCATGCATCGGGCTATTTGTGCAAGTGACTCGGAGGGACTCCCTGCCTCCCGCTCCACTGCATACTGCCTCAGTGTGTCTGGGTCCTCTGCCTCATCTTCCTCATTGCTCCTGTCACCTGTGTAGAAAAACCACCCATTTCGCTACATATTGCTTGTGTTCCAATGTCCTCCTCCACCAGTTCAGCCCCCACAGGCCTCATGTGGCCATGAGATCTAGGGTGCCCATGCCTCCAGTCCCCTGACCAGCCAGATTTACCAGCATCTGTTTCAGGACCTGAAGCAGTGTAATGATGTTGTTCATCCCATAGTCCTGGAGATTGACAAATAACATGGCCTCCTCACACGGCCTGAGCAAATGGCAGGTGCCACGCATGAACTGCCACTGGATGACATCAAAGTTACACAGGGAGTACTCCTGTTCGCTTGGATCATCAAGAAATCGTTTATGGCCTTTCTTTGTTCGTATAGTTGGTCCAACATATGGAGGGTGAAATTCCAACGGGTGGAAACTTCGCATATCAGCCTATGTTGGGGATGCTGTTCTGCTGCTGCAGCTCAAGGAGGGTGTGCTTGCAGTGTATAGAGTAGGTAAAGTGCATGCAAAGTTTCCTGGCCATTTTTAGGATGTCTTGCAGATAGTTGGAAGACTTCAGGAACCGCTTGACAACCAGATTGAACACGTGTGCCTTGCCCAGGCAAACGAGGTGCAGGAACAGCTTGACACCGCCGTGCCCTGCACATGTGGTATGCTGGAGGGGCACTGTGAATTGTCCCTGCAGTGGAGGCTGAGGACACAGTGGAGGATGAGAGAGGTAGGAGTCGGACATTGTCGCAGGAACAACTGCATGAGAACGTGGAGGCGGAAGCAGCGTCACCAGGCCAAGTTGCTGGTGTGGCTGTGCAGGAACCACATTCACCCAGTGGGCCGTAAAGGACATGTATTGTCCCTGACCGTAGTTATTGCTCTGCACGTCAGCACAGCCATGCACTTTGGCAGACACTGACAGGCTCAAGAACTGTCCCACCTTCTGTTCTGCATGTGTGTGCAGGGCTGGCACTGCCTTTTGGCAAAGAAATGACGGCTTGGGACTCTCCACCTCGGCTCGGCGCAAGCCATCAGTTCTCTGAAACGTGCAGAGTCCACCACTTGGAAAGGAGGACTGCAGCACC
>JAKVIS010004185.1:0-13914 GCA_033119425.1 Bufotes viridis | reverse complement strand
TTTCTAGATTATATTTTATTGTAATTACTTGATGTATGTGCAAGGTCCTGATCTATGAAATAAAGAGGCCAGAGGCCTGTAACTAGAGACAAGCATAACGATGGACAGCTGGAATAGATCTTGTTCTCAGTCACTTTTGATGAATAGCCCCAATGTCTGTAACTTCTTCCATATGTCTCTCTCTAACTGTGAATATGCTGTTAAAACTAGTTCAAACCAGTTTTACTATGTCTTAAGATGTCTATATAGACCGAACATGAACACAGAGGCAGACATTCGGCTGAAATCTCTATCCAGTCTGCATATCTCATTCTTATATAAGAACAAAGAGAAATTACCTCCTTAACCTTAAATTACATGACATTGTGATCCTCCCTTGGTAAAAAATTTTTTTACAGCCTTACACCTCTAGTCATCAGGAAGGTCTCCTCTCACCTGGAGATGTCAGGGTCGGGGCTCCTCCATCATGGCCTCCTTATACAGAGTCTCGTGTCCTTCTATAAACTTCCACTCCTCCATGGAGAAATACACCGCCACATCCTGACACCCTTACAGGAACCTGACAACACAATGACACCATCATCACCCAGACCCCACCAGTGCTGTTACTGGAGAATCTCCCAGCATTCCCAGCAGTGTCACCTCTCCAGTCAGATGCTCCATCATCTTGCTGGTGAGTTCTCGACCTTCTTCCTCATGTTTCCGGAGGAGGTCTGTGATGGAGGTCCTGTTCACATCTTCCTGATCTATGGAGAAGGATGATGGGAGTCCTCCCCAATGTCTTGACTATTGTGTAATCCTGTGGATGGAGAGAGACACTGACTCCAGATGCTACAATCAGGACCATTCCCTGGATCTTGGCTCCATCTCCATCAGCTGCCCTCGGTATCTCTGGAAGTTTCCTCTGCATCAACTCGTCTTGTCCACTATGTTGAGGACACAGGTGCTCTCGGCTGATACAAAGGAGCACCCAGATAAAATCCATCACTCCTCACGAAGTCTCTGGTGGAAATTTACTCTTCGTCCATACCGTATATTGGGCATAAAATGTACCCGGGCAAACGGAAAACATGAGAAATGTGGTATGGCTCTGTAAAGTGATGCTCTGCAGGACGTTTAACTGATATGCATGCAGGAGCAATGCTCTGCGGAGTGGTCAGTTAATATACAAGCAGGAGGAATGTCCAAGTAGGTGGGTAACTGCTAATCAAACATGTGTGATCATCTGTGTGAGGGATGAGAATCCATTTTGTATAAACATGTCCTCCATTTTGTGCATATGTGTAAAATTGCTGAGCCAGCTGTGAAAACATAGCAGTTTCTGTGTATAGATAGCTACAAGGTCAAGATAGCAGCTCCCTCATTTCCTTATCAGAGTTTGACATACAAGAGAAAGTTATGTTCCTTCCTGACTTTCGGGATGTACTACTGAAGAATGTTAGCTTTGAGATAAGATGTTGCAGAAACTTCTTAATTAACTAGAATTCTGTTAGTATAGTGAGGAAGTATTGCCTTTTATGAATAACTATTTAAATCACTAGAATCACTGAAATAAGCGTGCTAAATGAGTGGGACTGCCCAAACCCCAAACTTACTGTATGCAGTGTCTAACTGGGGGCAGTTGCTCCGTATGTGGTCTTCGCTGCGGAGCTACTATCCCTAGAGCAATTGCATACACAATAGAGGATGGCCTGCACGAACCCACAAGCACCACACAAACATCCTACACAAATAAACATGGAGGATGAAATATACTGGTGCACCTTTTTCCGCTGAGTTATGTGTTCATATATTTCTCATCTGACACATTAGTGATGGTCGCATGGCCCAGGCGCTTGTTCCAATCCCTCAGTAACTTATAAAGCACTTTTTATTTTATATCTTTAAACTTATGCCAATCAGGGAGCACATTAGTGATTTAAAATTACTCAGTACAGTCAGTACGGATAGTAAAGTGAAAGACTGGATGCATACATATTGTGAGCACACCTCACACTATAGCTCGAAACTGAACGATCTCGTCTGAAGTCCCATTTATGACATCGCTATTCAAAATACTAACTAGCTAGTGATTTCACTTATAGGGTCCCTAAACTGACTGCCTCTGAACTAAAATCAGACTTTAACTCTGCATCCCGACATGTTCTCAGCTGCTTAAGAGTGGCGTCCCAGGGTGTATGCAGACGTTCAGTGTGGTGCTTGTGGTTCGCGCCGGTATCCTCCATTGTATGCAATTTTGCTGGGGATAGCCGCTCAGCGAACCACATGCGAGGAACTGCCCCAGTTAGAAACACGCCACAGTGTTTGGGGTTTGGAGCAGTCCCACCCATTTAGGCCACGTTTATTTCTGTGATTCTTGTTTTATATGTATTGAATGTGCCATTGCATATGGCTGGTAAACATTCTGTTGCACCTGGAAGCCGGTGTCACATGGTCTGTTGTAGGTGTAGCTATGGCCTCATTTGTCTCCCTATTGCATTGTTGGTCCTGCAATGCAGGTGAGTGGGATGGGGCTGTAGGCTGCTAACACCTGTTCAGACCCTGTTCACACACCATAGGTAGTCTAGTGGTAGGACCCCATGCCATGCTGAGAGACCGTGACGTGGTGCATGAAGGGGCTCCGATATGTTCCTGATTGGAAATATTGGCGAATCTCTCAGCTTTTAACATCAGAGTGAGGGATTAGCCAGTGTTGTCAGTTGCTTATCCTTGTGGTGCAATCTTATCTGCTGTGAGTTATGTAATTAAATCACTAGTTACCATTTCCACCCCCTTGGTGGTGTGCCAGATTTGTCTATGATTATCTGTTATAAAGATGTATGCTTGTTTGGAATAAAGGAGAGTGTATCTGATTCAGCAAATGTGCCTGTGTCAGCCCCCTCTGAGCGCTCATAAGAAAACTTCAATTAGGAACCGACAATTATAGAGGTGGGGGTTTTGCCTCAACAAAACTTGGCGCCCAACGTGGGGCTAGACTAAAGGACACTTCATTGATCTCCCAACAACTTGATAATCCAGACCAGGATGGACAGATGCCTGTTAAAAAGACAGACAGCTGCAAAGGTATGATGCTCTTTACACTTATATCTGTGCTCCTGACGGTTTGTCTGGCTCAGAGGGATTGTTGGAAGGAAACGTGCGTATATAAGTCCATTTACAGTCGAGTCCATATTGATAAAGAACCTTAAGGTTGAAAATACCCATGATTGTTGGGTTTAGTTTCTGATCATGAGTAACTATGATTGGGATTGGCTGGTTTTACAGCCTCCTGAAGATATACAAAGGCTTGAACCCACTGAAAGGCAGAGACCGATTGTCTCAGGCACTGGGAGTTTCACACACCAAACCATAGCCCTTCCCTCATATGTTCTAGACTCCATGGCGACAGTGAAGAAACTGGATGGAATCCAGGTTGATGAAGAAGTCCTCTTAGCCAGTCTGGACGTGGAGACATTGTATAGCTCAATCCCCACGATAAGGGTGGTGATGCAGTAGGGTTTTTCCTACAAGAACGAGGCATCCAATATAGGGCCCACAATGCTCTGGTAATACGTCTTCCTATATGTATCCTCAAACACAATATTTTTGTCTTTGATTGCCACATTTTTCACCAACTAAAGGCGTGAGATGGGGAGCCTCTGTGCCCGTATGCTAATTTATATCTAGGCTGGTGGGAAAAGGTGACCGATCTGAGACATCTAGTGGGGTCCGGACCATCTAGAACATTTCGTCGAAGTCGCAAGCTCAGGGACAGACTTGCCCATAGCTCTTTTGAAAAGCCACAGCCATCTACCTGGCTTAGTCCGTCCATTAAGGGTAATTTCGCTGTGGCAAGTGTATTGCCTGCGGCTTCATCAAAATGGGCAGCACCTTTGTGAGTCCAGTTACAGACAGGTCATTCAACATCAGGACCTTTATTAACTGCAGGACTAGTGGTGTTGTCTACTTGGCCATCTCCATTTGCGCTTCCAATATGTTGGCAAGACCATACGTGAGTTTCGCCAAAGAATAAGGGAACATCTTAATGATATTCTCAGCAAATCAAACCCTCTCCCGCATCATAGCACACCATGTAGAGAGTTGTCATTCTGGGGATATTTCAGTGCCATGTTATTTCAGGGCATTGAACAAATTAAACCTTCCCCACGTGGCGGTAACTCTGATAGACGGCTTCGGCAGTAAGAGGAACAATGGACCTTTCGACTGCAGACAGTATGACCCAAAGCTCGGAATTAACATATTTCATATACATGTTTTTTGATTAGGCAGTGACGTTATCACCACGGTCTTAACGTCACCCATCATGGTGGTAATAACCCTATTCTCCCTGCTGGGGCAGATTTAAAAAGAAAGAGGCCTTTTATGTCAAACTGGAGAAACCAGCTTAAACAGAGGTAGAGGGACATCTTACATTGCTGTCCTAACACCTCTGCCAAGGCAGTTACTCACACCTAATAGCTCCAGCCATGCAAATGCAGTCAACATCGTACCTGCATCTGGTCCCTGACCTCATGTTGATTATGATGGTCAGACTACGTTGACTGAGAAGCTACGAGCCACCAGTATTAAATGTCAGAAATTCCTCGTAACGGTCATTCTAATTGAGAAAGCCAGTCAGATCTACAACTGAAACATCCTGAAGAGCAAATACAAGACCAGACTTCTTACTACTGATATATCATCCACAGAGCCCTCGATTGTCCTGAAGGGAAGGCCAGAATGAGAAGGTTATAAATGGAGTCTTCTGGTGAATGCCCTGCACCAGCACTAGCCAGCTTACTGCAATCAACACCTGTATAACAGCATGGTGTGAACTGAGCACGTACCAGTGTGTCACCAGGAGAGAGATACCCCAACCTCTTACACACCTGTGCAGATTGGGGCTTGTCCTCTTCATAGCTATAGGGAGACTCTCAGACAGAGTAAGGGCGCCAAGGAAAGTTTTGTGTAATGCCCACGGAGACAGAGAGTAAGCCGTATTGAAGACCATGGAGATTTATCCAGACTGCTCCTCCCATGCGCGATCGTAATTTCCTGGAGCTGGAGTAGGATGAGCCTGTTTTATTGGGCGCCTCTCTGGCACTCCGCGCACCAGAAACTCACGTCTCCGCCAGCCACGAACTAAAAATTTCTGTCGCAAGTTATAGAAAATCAGGCAGGCGTACTTAGGCACGCCCCTCCCAGTAAGCCCCACCCTTTTTATTGCCACTTTTAAAAAGTGTTGAGAACTTCTAAAAGTCACAAATTATGGTCAAATATCCTGAGCATCAAAATATGCAACTTTTTTAGGCCACTGCTCTGGCATGAAGATCCCATTGTGTATTATGTGAGACTGTAACCATCAAGCTGGTGGTCCTACGTGAGACCAGTGTCAGTTCCAGCTGTGTCCACCGTATTCCTTCTGCCATCTTTGAGAGCCACGCTTACCACTCACAGGACAAGAAGATCCTGCTGATGTCCGACACTCTGCACAAATCATAGTATTTTTATTATTTGTTGTGGGAAGAGAAGGAATCAGTAATTCCCGATTCTTTCTGGGTTTTGGTTCCCGGGATTCAGCACAGTATGACTGACTAGATGGCAGTATTCTCTGGGCCAAGTGATGACGATGACTCCACATTGCTATAGGATTTTTATCTTTTACACAATAATCTGCACAGGGCGATGTGACTGCAGGAACCCTGAGTATCTGCAGGATTATATTAGTTACAGCTAGTTACATTAGTTGTCATCACAGCCGAGCCCCCAAAACCTGATGCTGAGCCGCATGTCCAACCCTGGACCATGAGAGGACGGAGAGAAGATCCTGGAGAGGATGTCTATGTGCAGTCACCGCTCCCTCCGCTCCTGCACATAACACAGGGGTCACTGCCCGGAGTGCTACTTTACTGCAGCTCTAAGGTGGAGCCTCACCTGAAGAAACCTCCCAATCCCCTTCCTCCATTCATGCGCCCATACCTGTGGTGACATGGGCTGGAATGTCCTCCTCCACCTCACTCTTACACGGGGGATCGCCCATCATCCGCTCTTCTTCATCCTCCACTTTAATATCAGTCACATCTTCCCCCTGATTTGTCATCTGTAACGATTCAGGACAATACAGCAGACGGGTGGGAAATCTAACAGATCCACAGAAGAGACCCCCACCATCTATGACCCCCCTATGACTGCAGGACCCCCCTATATAGATGTGTATAGGGCTCAGCTCCATCTACCTGATGGTTCTCTGGGGCTTCTCCTCTGGACAGTCCTGGGAATACAGAGGACGGGGACATCTCTCGGGGGGATTTCTCCTCCTAGAGTCAGAGCCTATAGGAAATAACACACAGACTGTATATGAGATGATGGGAGTAGTATCCAGGGGAGCCTTTTTTGGGGAAAATGTTAAATTTATTCTGTGTTTTCTAGATTATATTTTATTGTAATTACTTGATGTATGTGCAAGGTCCTGATCTATGAAATAAAGAGGCCAGAGGCCTGTAACTAGAGACAAGCATAACGATGGACAGCTGGAATAGATCTTGTTCTCAGTCACTTTTTGATGAATAGCCCCAATGTCTGTAACTTCTTCCATATGTCTCTCTCTAACTGTGAATATGCTGTTAAAAACTAGTTCAAACCAGTTTTACTATGTCTTAAGATGTCTATATAAACTGAACATGAACAATAGAGAGCAGACATTCGGCTGAAATCTCTATCCAGTCTGCATATCTCATTCTTATATAAGAACAAAGAGAAATTACCTCCTTTAACCTTAAATTCACATGACATTGTGATCCTCCCTTGGTAAAAAAAAAAAATTTTTTTACAGCCTTACACCTCTATCATCAGGAAGGTCTCCTCTCACCTGGAGATGTCAGGGGTCGGGGCTCCTCCATCATGGCCTCCTTATACAGAGTCTCGTGTCCTTCTATAAACTTCCACTCCTCCATGGAGAAATACACCGCCACATCCTGACACCTTACAGGAACCTGACAACACAATGACACCATCATCACCCAGACCCCACCAGTGCTGTTACTGGAGAATTTCCAGCATTCCCAGCAGTGTCACCTCTCCAGTCAGCAGCTCCATCATCTTGCTGGTGAGTTCTCGGACCTTCTTCTCATGTTTCTGAAGGGGAGGCTCTGTGATGGGGGTCCTGTTCCTTCCTCCTGATCTATTGAGAAGGATGATGGGAGTCCTCCCCAATGTCTTGACTATTGTGTAATCCTGTGGATGGAAAGAGACACTGACTTCAGATCTACAATCAGGACCATTCCCTGGATCTTGGCTCCATCTCCATCAGCTGCCCCCAGTATCTCTGAACGTTTCCCGTCCCGTCAGCTCATCTTGCCCACTATTTTAGTGGACACAGGGGCTCTCGCTGATACATGGAGCACCCAGATAAAATTAATCGCTCCTTACGCCTCTCTGGTGGACAGCCACTCTTCGTCATACCGTATATTGGGCGTAAAATGTACCCAGGCAAACGGAAAACATGAGAAAAGTAGTATAGCTCTGTAAAGTGATGCTCTGCAGGATGCATAACTGATAAGCATACAGGAGCAATGATCTGTAGAGTGGTCAGTTAATATACAAGCAGGAGGAATGCTCAGTAGGTGGGTAACTGGTAATCAAACATGTGTGATCATCTGTGTGAGGGATGAGAATCCATTTTGTATAACCATGTCCTCCATCTTGTGCATATGTGGAAAATTGCTGAGCCAGCTGTGAAAACATAGCAGTTTCTGTGTATAGATAGCTACAAGGTCAAGATAGCAGCTCCCTCATTTCCTTATCAGAGTTTGACATACAAGAGAAAGTTATGTTCCTTCTGACTTTCGGGATGTACTACTGAAGAATGTTAGCTTTGAGATAAGATGTTGCAGAAACTTCTTAATTAATTAGAATTCTGTTAGTATAGTGAGGAAGTATTGCCTTTTATGAATAACTATTTAAATCACTAGAATCACTGAAATAAACGTGGCCTAAATGAGTGGGACTGCTCCAAACCCCAAACACTGTGGCGTGTTTCTAACTGGGGGGGCAGTTGCTCCGCATGTGGTTCGCTGCGAGCTACTATCCCCAGCAAAAATTGCATACAATAGAGGATACCGGCACGAACCACAAGCACCACACAAACATCCTACACAAAATAAAACATGTGCGGATGAAAATATATGTGGTGCACCTTTTTTCCGTGAGTTATGTGTTTATATATTTTCATCTTAGACACATTAATTAAGGGTCACATGGCCCAGGCGCTTGTTTCCAATCCCTCTGATAACTTATAAAAGCACTTTTTATTTTATATCTTTAAAACTTATACTTAATCAGGGGAACAATTAGTGATTTAAAACTCCTCAGTGCAGTCAGTACGGATAGTGAGGCGCAACACTGGATGCATACATATTGTGAGCACACCTCACACTATAGCTCGGGACTGAACCATCACGTCAGAAGTCCCATTTATGGCATCGCTATTCTCAATACTAACTAGCTAATGATTTCCCTTACAGGGTCCCTCAACTGACTGCCTCTGAACTAAAATCAGACTTTAACTCTGCATCCCGACATGTTTCGCCAAGAGTGGCGTCTCCAGGGATGTTTGCAGATGTTTGTGTGGTGCTTGTGGTTCGCGCCGGTATCCTCCATTGTATGCAATTTTTGCTGGGGATAGCCGCTCGCAGCGAACCACATGCGGAGGAACTGCCCCCCCAGTTAGAAACACGCCACAGTGTTTGGGGTTTGGAGCAGTCCCACCCATTTAGGCCACGTTTATTTCTGTGATTCTTGTTTTATATGTATTGAATGTGCCATTGCATATGGCTGGTAACATTCTGTTGCACCTGGAAGCCGGTGTCACATGGTCTGTTGTAGGTGTAGCTTACGGCCTCATTTGTCTCCCATTGCATTGTTGGTCCTGCAATGCAGGTGAGTGGGTGGGGGCTATAAGCTGCTTAACACCTTTTCAGACCCTGTTTACACACCATAGTTAGTCTAGTGGTAGGACCCCATGCCATGCTGAGAGACCGTGACGTGGTGAATGAAGGGGCTCGATATGTCTCGGATTGGAAATATTGGCGAATCTCTCAGCTTTTATCATCCGAGTGAGGGATTAGCCAGTGTTGTCAGTTGCTTATCCTTGTGGTGCACCTTTTTTCTGTGAGTTATGTAATTAAATCACTAGTTACCATTTCCACCCCCTTGGTGGTGTGCCAGATTTGTCTATGATTATCTGTTATAAAGATGTATGCTTGTTTGGAATAAAGGAGAGAGTGTATCTGATTCAGCAAATGTGCCTGTGTCAGCCCTCTGAGCGCTCATAAGAAAACTTCAATTAGGAACCGACAATTATAGAGGTGGGGGTTTTGCCTCAACAAAACTTGGCGCCCAACGTGGGGCTAGACTAAAGGACACTTCATTGATCTCCCAACAACTTGGATAATCCAGACCAGGATGGACAGATATAAAAGACAGCGCTGAAAGGTAAGATACTTTATCTTGCACTATATATGTGCCTCCCTGATTGGTTGTCTAGCTCGAGGATTGTTGAAGGAACGTACGTATAAAGTCCTTTTACAGTCGAGTCCATATTGATAAAGAACCTTAAAAGTTGAAAATACCTATAATTGTTGGGTTTAGTTTCTGATCATGAGTAACTATGATTGGGATGTTTTTGGTCTGGCTTTAGGAGTCATGGTATACATTTTGTTTGTTCTTTACTGTGTTTGGAAAATTTCAGCACATTATAGAAAGTGAAATCAAAGTCCTTGGACTCCGATGTCCGGTTTGTAGACTTTTGATTTGTATAATAAATCTCAGTACAGAGTACACTAGGTGATACAATGAGGAAGCTCTGAGGAAACTGAGGCTCAGTAACAGAGTACACTAGGTGATATAGTGAGGAAGCTCTGAGGAAACTGAGGCTCAGTAACAGAGTACACTAGGTGATATAGTGAGAAGCTCTGAGGAAACTGAGGCTCAGTAACAGAGTACACTAGGTGATATAGTGAGGAAGCTCCGAGGAAACTGAGGCTCAGTAACAGAGTACACTAGGTGATATAGTGAGGAAGTTCTGAGGAAACTGAGGCTCAGTAACAGAGTACACTAGGTGATATAGTGAGGAAGCTCTGAGGAAACTGAGGCTCAGTAACAGAGTACACTAGGTGATATAGTGAGGAAGCTCTGAGGAAACTGAGGCTCAGTAACAGAGTACACTAGGTGATATAGTGAGGAAGCTCTGAGGAAACTGAGGCTCAGTAACAGAGTACACTAGGTGATATAGTGAGGAAGCTCTGAGGAAACTTAGGCTCAGTAACAGAGTACACTAGGTGATATAGTGAGGAAGCTCTGAGGAAACTGAGGCTCAGTAACAGAGTACACTAGGTGATATAGTGAGGAAACTGATGCTCAGTAACAGAGGACACTAGGTGATATACTGAGGAAGCTCTGAGGAAACTGAGGCTCAGTAACAGAGTACACTAGGTGATATAGTGAGGAATCTCTGAGGAAACTGAGGCGCAGTAACAGAGTACACTAGGTGATATAGTGAGGAAGCTCTGAGGAAACTGAGGCTCAGTAACAGAGTACACTAGGTGATATAGTGGGGAATCTCTGAGGAAACTGAATGTCAGTAACAGAGTACACTAGGTGATATAGTGAGGAAGCTCTGAGGAAACTGAGGCTCAGTAACACAGTACACTAGGTGATATAGTGAGGAAGCTCTGAGGAAACTGAGGCTCAGTAACAGAGTACACTAGGAGAAATAGTGGGGAAGCTCTGAGGAAACTGAGGCTCAGTAATAGAGTACACTAGGTGATATAGTGAGGAAGCTCTGAGGAAACTGAGGCTTAGTAACAGAGTACACTAGGTGATATAGTGAGGAAGCTCTGAGAAAACTGAGGCTCAGTAACAGAGTACACTAGGTGACATAGTGAGGAAGCTCTGAGAAAACTGAGGCTCAGTAACAGAGTACACTAGGTGATATAGTGAGGAAGCCCTGAGGAAACTGAGGCTCAGTAACAGAGTACACTAGGTGATATAGTGAGGAAGCTCTGAGGAAACTGAGGCTCAGTAACAGAGTACACTAGGTGATATAGTGAGGAAGCCCTGAGGATACTGAGGCTCAGTAACAGAGTACACTAGGTGATATAGTGAGGAGGCTCTGAGGAAACTGAGGCTCAGTAACAGAGTACACTAGGTGATATAGTGAGGAAGCTCTGAGGAAACTGAGGCTCAGTAACAGAGTACACTAGGTGATATAGTGGGGAATCTCTGAGGAAACTGAATGTCAGTAACAGAGTACACTAGGTGATATAGTGAGGAAGCTCTGAGGAAACTGAGGCTCAGTAACAGAGTACACTAGGTGATATAGTGAGGAATCTCTGAGGAAACTGAGGCGCAGTAACAGAGTACACTAGGTGATATAGTGAGGAAGCTCTGAGGAAACTGAGGCTCAGTAACAGAGTACACTAGGTGATATAGTGAGGAAGCTCTGAGGAAACTGAGGCTCAGTAACAGAGTATACTAGGTGATATAGTGAGGAAGCTCTGAGGAAACTGAGGCTCAGTAACAGAGTACACTAGGTGATAATATAGTGATGAAGCTCTGAGGAAACTGAGGCTCTGTAACAGAGTACACTAGGTGATATAGTGAGGAAGCTCTGAGGAAACTGGGGCTCAGTAACAGAGTACACTAGGGGATATAGTGGGGAGGCTCTGAGGAAACTGAGGCTCAGTAACAGAGTACACTAGGTGATATAGTGGGGAAGCTCTGAGGAAACTGAGGCTCAGTAACAGAGTACACTAGGTGATATAGTGAGGAAGCTCTGAGGAAACTGAGGCTCTGTAACAGAGTACACTAGGGGATATAGTGAGGAAGCTCTGAGGAAACTGAGTCTCAGTAACAGAGTACACTAGGTGATATAGTGAGGAAGCTCTGAGGAAACTGAGGCTCAGTAACAGAGTACACTAGGTGATATAGTGAGGAAGCTCTGAGGAAACTGGGGCTCAGTAACAGAGTACACTAGGGGATATAGTGAGGAAGCTCTGAGGAAACTGAGGCTCAGTAACAGAGTACACTAGGTGATATAGTGAGGAAGCTCTTCGGAAACTGAGGCTCAGTAACACAGTACACTAGGTGATATAGGGAGGAAGCTCTGAGGCTCAGTAACAGAGTACACTAGGTGATATAGTGAGGAAGCTCTGAGGAAACTGAGGCTCTGTAACAGAGTACACTAGGTGATATAGTGAGGAAGCTCTGAGGAAACTGGGGCTCAGTAACAGAGTACACTAGGGGATATAGTGGGGAGGCTCTGAGGAAACTGAGGCTCAGTAACAGAGTACACTAGGTGACATAGTGAGGAAGCTCTGAGGAAACAGAGGCTCAGTAACAGAGTATACTAGGTGACATAGTGAGGAAGCTCTGAGGAAACAGAGGCTCAGTAACAGAGTACACTAGGTGACATAGTGAGGAAGCTCTGAGGAAACTGAGGCGCAGTAACAGAGTACACTAGGTGATATAGTGAGGAGGCTCTGAGGAAACTGAGGCTCAGTAACAGAGTACACTAGGTGACATAGTGAGGAAGCTCTGAGGAAACTGAGGCTCAGTAACAGAGTACACTAGGTGATATAGTGAGGAAGCTCTGAGGAAACAGAGGCTCAGTAACAGAGTACACTAGGTGATATAGTGGGGAGGCTTTGAGGAAACTGAGGCTCAGTAACAGAGTTCACTAGGTAATAGTGGGGAAGCTCTGAGGAAAACTGAGGAGTAGAGATGAGCGAACACCTGGATGTTCGGGTTCGAGAGGTTCGGCCGAACTTCCGGAAAATGTCCGGGTTCGTGATCCGAACTGAACCCGAACTTCATCCCGAACCCGAACCCCATAGAAGTCAATGGGGACCCGAACTTTTGGGCACTAAAAAGCCTGTAAAAGACTCCCGGAAAGGGCTAGAGGGCTGCAAAGGCAGCAAAATGTAGGTAAATCCCCTGCAAACTAATGTAGATAGGGAAATGAATTAAAATAAAATAAATAAAAATTAACCAATATCAATTGGAGAGAGGTCCCACAGCAAGGAATCATGCCTCATATCATCCACCACTGGAGAAGGCCACTCTCAGTTATTTCGGACCAGCACCCAGACAGAGGAGAGAGGTCCCACAGCAAGGAATCATGCGTCATATCACCCACCACCGGAGAAGGCCACTCTCATTTATTTGGGACCAGCACCCAGACAGAGGATACAGGTCCCACAGCAAGGAATCATGCTTCATATCAACCACCACCGGAGATGGCCACTCTCATGTATTTTGGACCAGCACCCAGACAGAGGATACAGGTCCCACAGCAAGGAATAAGGCGTCATATCAACCACCACCGGAGAAGGCCACTCTCATGTATTTTGGACCAGCACCCAGACAGAGGATACAGGTCCCACAGCAAGGAATAAGGCGTCATATCAACCACCACCGGAGAAGGCCACTCTCATGTATTTTGGACCAGCACCCAGACAGAGGATACAGGTCCCACAGCAAGAAATAAGGCGTCATATCAACCACCACCGGAGAAGGCCACTCTCATGTATTTTTGGACCAGCACCCAGACAGAGGATACAGGACCCACAGCAAGGAATCATGCGTCATATCAACCACCACTGGAGAAGGCCACTCTCATGTATTTTGGACCAGCACCCAGACAGAGGATACAGGTCCCACAGCAAGGAATCATGCCTCATATCAACCACCAATGGATAAGGCCACTCTCATTTATTTCGGCACAGCACCCAGACAGAGGATACAGGTCCCACAGCAAGGAATCATGCCTCATATCAACCACCAACGGAGAAGGCCACTCTCATTTATTTCGGCCCAGCACCCAGACAGAGGATACAGGTCCCACAGCAAGGAATCATGCGTCATATCAACCACCAC
>JAKVIS010004184.1:0-14235 GCA_033119425.1 Bufotes viridis | reverse complement strand
GAATCTCTGCTGTGGGACCTCTCTCCTCTTTCTGGGTGCAGGGGTCAAAGTCTCTAAAAGCGCCCTTCTCCTGTGGTGGTTGATGTGAAACTGATGCTTGTGCTATCTGACCTGTCTCCTCTGTGTCGGTGCTAAGGCCAAAGTCACTGAAAGCGGCCTTCTCCTGTGCTGGCTGATATAAATGCCTGAATCTCTGCTGTGGGACCTCTCTCCTCTTTCTGGGTGCAGGGGTCAAAGTCTCTAAAAGTGCCCTTCTCCTGTGGTGGTTGATGTGAAACTGATGCTTGTGCTATCTGACCTGTCTCCTCTGTGTCGGTGCTAAGGCCTAAGTCACTGAAAGCGGCCTTCTCCTGTTCTGGTTGATATAAATGCCTGAATCTCTGCTGTGGGACCTCTCTCCTCCGTCTGGGTGCAGGGGTAAAAGTCTCTCAAAGTGGCCTTCTCTTGTGCTGGGTGATGTGAAGCTGATGTTTGTGCCATCTGACATGGTTGCCGGGGTCCCATTAAATGGTGGCCTACTCCTGTGGTGGGTGATCTAAATGCATGATTCTCTGTTGTGAAAACCTCTCTCCTCCGTCTGGGTGCAGGGGTCAAAGTCTCTCAAAGTGGCCTTCTCTTGTGCTGGGTGATGTGAAGCTGATGTTTGTGCCATCTGACATGGTTGCCGGGGTCCCATTAAATGGTGGCCTACTCCTGTGGTGGGTGATCTAAATGCATGATTCTCTGCTGTGAAAACCTCTCTCCTCTGTCTGGGTGCTGGTCCAAAATACATGAGAGTGGCCTTCTCCGGTGGTGGTTGATATGACGCATGATTCCTTGCTGTGGGACCTGTATCCTCTGTCTGGGTGCTGGTCCAAAATAAATGAGAGTGGCCTTCTCCGGTGGGGGTTGATATAAATGCCTGATTCACTGCTGTGGGACCTCTCTCCTCTTTCTGGGTGCAGGGGTCAAAGAAACAAAAGGTGGCCTACTCCTGTGGTGGTTGACATGATGCCTGATTCTCTGCTGTGGGACCTCTCTCCTCTTTCTGGGTGCAGGGCTCAAAGTCTCTAAAAGTACCCTTCCCCTGTGGTGGTTGATGTGAAACTGATGCTTGTGCTATCTGACCTGTCTCCTCTGTGTCGGTGCTAAGGCCTAAGTCACTGAAAGCGGCCTTCTCCTGTTCTGGCTGATATAAATGCCTGATTCTCTGCTGTGGGACCTCTCTCCTCCGTGTGGCTGCAGGGGTCAAAGTCTCTGAAAATGCCATTCTCCTGTGGTGGTTGATGTGAAACTGATGCTTGTGCTATCTGACCTGTCTCCTCTGTGTCGATGCTAAGGCATAAGTCACTGAAAGCGGCCTTCTCCTGTTCTGGCTGATATAAATGCCTGATTCTCTGCTGTGGGACCTCTCTCCTCCGTGTGGCTGCAGGGGTCAAAGTCTCTGAAAGTGCCATTCTCCTGTGGTGGTTGATGTGAAACTGATGCTTGTGCTATCTGACCTGTCTCCTCTGTGTCGGTGCTAAGGCCTAAGTCACTGAAAGCGGCCTTCTCCTGTGCTGGCTGATATAAATGCCTGAATCTCTGCTGTGGGACCTCTCTCCTCTTTCTGGGTGCAGGGGTCAAAGTCTCTAAAGCGCCCTTCTCCTGTGGTGGTTGATGTGAAACTGATGCTTATGCTATCTGACCTGTCTCCTCTGTGTCGGTGCTAAGGCCAAAGTCACTGAAAGCGGCCTTCTCCTGTGCTGGCTGATATAAATGCCTGAATCTCTGCTGTGGGACCTCTCTCCTCTTTCTGGGTGCAGGGGTCAAAGTCTCTAAAAGTGCCCTTCTCCTGTGGTGGTTGATGTGAAACTGATGCTTGTGCTATCTGACCTGTCTCCTCTGTGTCGGTGCTAAGGCCTAAGTCACTGAAAGCGGCCTTCTCCTGTTCTGGTTGATATAAATGCCTGAATCTCTGCTGTGGGACCTCTCTCCTCCATCTGGGTGCAGGGGTAAAAGTCTCTCAAAGTGGCCTTCTCTTGTGCTGGGTGATGTGAAGCTGATGTTTGTGCCATCTGACATGGTTGCCGGGGTCCCATTAAATGGTGGCCTACTCCTGTGGTGGGTGATCTAAATGCATGATTCTCTGTTGTGAAAACCTCTCTCCTCCGTCTGGGTGCAGGGGTCAAAGTCTCTCAAAGTGGCCTTCTCTTGTGCTGGGTGATGTGAAGCTGATGTTTGTGCCATCTGACATGGTAGCCGGGGTCCCATTAAATGGTGGCCTACTCCTGTGGTGGGTGATCTAAATGCATGATTCTCTGCTGTGAAAACCTCTCTCCTCTGTCTGGGTGCTGGTCCAAAATACATGAGAGTGGCCTTCTCCGGTGGTGGTTGATATGACGCATGATTCCTTGCTGTGGGACCTGTATCCTCTGTCTGGGTGCTGGTCCAAAATAAATGAGAGTGGCCTTCTCCGGTGGGGGTTGATATAAATGCCTGATTCACTGCTGTGGGACCTCTCTCCTCTTTCTGGGTGCAGGGGTCAAAGAAACAAAAGGTGGCCTACTCCTGTGGTGGTTGACATGATGCCTGATTCTCTGCTGTGGGACCTCTCTCCTCTTTCTGGGTGCAGGGCTCAAAGTCTCTAAAAGTACCCTTCCCCTGTGGTGGTTGATGTGAAACTGATGCTTGTGCTATCTGACCTGTCTCCTCTGTGTCGGTGCTAAGGCCTAAGTCACTGAAAGCGGCCTTCTCCTGTTCTGGCTGATATAAATGCCTGATTCTCTGCTGTGGGACCTCTCTCCTCCGTGTGGCTGCAGGGGTCAAAGTCTCTGAAAGTGCCATTCTCCTGTGGTGGTTGATGTGAAACTGATGCTTGTGCTATCTGACCTGTCTCCTCTGTGTCGATGCTAAGGCCTAAGTCACTGAAAGCGGCCTTCTCCTGTTCTGGCTGATATAAATGCCTGATTCTCTGCTGTGGGACCTCTCTCCTCCGTGTGGCTGCAGGGGTCAAAGTCTCTGAAAGTGCCATTCTCCTGTGGTGGTTGATGTGAAACTGATGCTTGTGCTATCTGACCTGTCTCCTCTGTGTCGGTGCTAAGGCCTAAGTCACTGAAAGCGGCCTTCTCCTGTTCTGGCTGATATAAATGCCTGATTCTCTGCTGTGGGACCTCTCTCCTCTTTCTGGGTGCAGGGGTCAAAGTCTCTAAAAGTGCCCTTCTCCTGTGGTGGTTGATATGAAACTGATGCTTGTGCTATCTGACCTGTCTCCTCTGTTGTCGGTGCTAAGGCCTAAGTCACTGAAAGCGGCCTTCTCCTGTGCTGGCTGATATAAATGCCTGAATCTCTGCTGTGGGACCTCTCTCCTCTTTCTGGGTGCAGGGGTCAAAGTCTCTAAAAGCGCCCTTCTCCTGTGGTGGTTGATGTGAAACTGATGCTTGTGCTATCTGACCTGTCTCCTCTGTGTCGGTGCTAAGGCCTAAGTCACTGAAAGCGGCCTTCTCCTGTGCTGGCTGATATAAATGCCTGAATCTCTGCTGTGGGACCTCTCTCCTCTTTCTGGGTGCAGGGGTCAAAGTCTCTAAAAGTGCCCTTCTCCTGTGGTGGTTGATGTGAAACTGATGCTTGTGCTATCTGACCTGTCTCCTCTGTGTCGGTGCTAAGGCCTAAGTCACTGAAAGCGGCCTTCTCCTGTTCTGGTTGATATAAATGCCTGAATCTCTGCTGTGGGACCTCTCTCCTCCGTCTGGGTGCAGGGGTAAAAGTCTCTCAAAGTGGCCTTCTCTTGTGCTGGGTGATGTGAAGCTGATGTTTGTGCCATCTGACATGGCTGCCGGGGTCCCATTAAATGGTGGCCTACTCCTGTGGTGGGTGATCTAAATGCATGATTCTCTGTTGTGAAAACCTCTCTCCTCCGTCTGGGTGCAGGGGTCAAAGTCTCTCAAAGTGGCCTTCTCTTGTGCTGGGTGATGTGAAGCTGATGTTTGTGCCATCTGACATGGTTGCTGGGGTCCCATTAAATGGTGGCCTACTCCTGTGGTGGGTGATCTAAATGCATGATTCTATGCTGTGAAAACCTCTCTCCTCTATCTGGGTGCTGGTCCAAAATACATGAGAGTGGCCTTCTCCGGTGGTGGTTGATATGACGCATGATTCCTTGCTGTGGGACCTGTATCCTCTGTCTGGGTGCTGGTCCAAAATAAATGAGAGTGGCCTTCTCCGGTGGGGGTTGATATGACGCATGATTCCTTGATGTGGGACCTCTCTCCTCTGTCTGGGTGCTGGTCCAAAATACATGAGAGTGGCCTTCTCCGGTGGTGGTTGATATGACGCATGATTCCTTGCTGTGGGACCTGTATCCTCTGTCTGGGTGCTGGGCCGAAATAAATGAGAGTGGCCTTCTCCGGTGGTGGTTGATATGAGGCATGATTCCTTGCTGTGGGACCTATCTCCTCTGTCTGGGTGCTGGTCCAAAATAAATGAGAGTGGCCTTCTCCGGTGGGGGTTGATATAAATGCCTGATTCACTGCTGTGGGACCTCTCTCCTCTTTCTGGGTGCAGGGGTCAAAGAAACAAAAGGTGGCCTACTCCTGTGGTGGTTGACATGATGCCTGATTCTCTGCTGTGGGACCTCTCTCCTCTTTCTGGGTGCAGGGGTCAAAGTCTCTAAAAGTGCCCTTCTCCTGTGGTGGTTGATGTGAAACTGATGCTTGTGCTATCTGACCTGTCTCCTCTGTGTCGGTGCTAATGCCTAAGTCACTGAAATTGCATTATTGGAGCAGATTTGGCTCGAATAAATGGATCAATACATATAAAAAGTCAAAAATGTGCAAAAAAAGTCAAGAATGTGCAAAAAAAGTGCAAAAAGTGAAAAAAAGTGCAAAAAGGTCACAGCGAATATACAATTTATTTAAATAACAAAATATCCAAAATAGCCAAAATATCAAATAATGTTGTTGTCCCGGGTTTTTGCTATCAGGAAATCTCAGTGGGTGAATTTATTCTCAGTCCACTCGTAAATGATTGATGTCCAGTGCACTGGTTTGTTGGTATTGAGATATAAAATCAGAGAAGTGCCGATTGCATCAAAAAAGTGCCAAAGGTGCTGTTTAAATTATAGTGGTGATTGCAGTAATGATCCTTTTATGATGATGGCAATAATTATATATTTATTGTTTTCAGGCTGACTAGAGAACAAGCGATGGGGGAGAGAGCTACAGCGTCTTTCCTCGTGTGTTTCTTGCCGGCATTGATCGAGTATTGCGTTAGTTCGGGTAAGACTTTCGCTTTCTCTTTGTGTGTGTTATCCCAGTATCAGTAAATAGCAACAGTATAGTCCATTCGATTAAATATTAGAATCTTACTTGGTTAGCGTAGCATGGCCATTAGAGATGAGCGAACACCTGGATGTTCGGGTTTGAGAAGTTCGGCCGAACTTCCCGAAAATGTTCGGGTTCGGGATTCGAACTCGACCCGAACTTTATCCCGAACCCGAACCCCATTGAAGTCAATGGGGACCCAAACTTTTAGGCACTAAATAGGCTGTAAAGTAGTACAGGAAAGGGCTAGAGGGCTGCCAAAGGCAGCAAAATGTAGGTGAATCCCCTGCAAACAAATGTGGATAGGGAAATGAATTAAAATAAAATAAATAAAAATTAACCAATATCAATTGGAGAGAGGTCCCACAGAAAGGAATCATGCGTCATATCACCCACCACTGGAGATAGCCACTCTCATTTATTTCGGACCAGCACCCAGAAAGAGGATACAGGTCCCACAGCAAGGAATAATGCGTCATATCAACCACCACCGGAGAAGGCCACTCTCATTTATTTCAGCCCAGCACCCAGACAGAGGAGAGAGTTCCCACAGCAAGGAATCATGCCTCATATCAACCACCACCGGAGAAGGCCACTCTCATTTATTTTGGACCAGCACCCAGACAGAGGATACAGGTCCCACAGCAAGGAATCATGCGTCATATCAACCACCACCGGAGAAGGCCACTCTCATTTATTTGGGACCAGCACCCAGACAGAGGAGAGAGGTCCCACAGCAAGGAATCATGCCTCATATCAACCACCACTGGAGAAGGCCACTCTCATTTATTTTGGACCAGCACCCAGACAGAGGATACAGGTCCAACAGCAAGGAATCATGCGTCATATCAACCACCACCGGAGAGGCCACTCTCATTTATTTCGGACCAGCACTCCAGACAGAGGAGAGAGGTCCCACAGCAAGGAATCATGCCTCATATCAACCACCACCGGAGAAGGCCACTTCATTTATTTTGGACCAGCACCAGACAGAGATAGGTCCCAGCAGCAGAGTCATTCTCATATTCGGGCCAGCACCCCAGACAGAGGAGAGAGGTCCCACAGCAAGAGAATCATGCCTTATATCAACCACCACCGGAGAAGGCCACTCTCATTTATTTTGGACCAGCACCCAGACAGAGGATACAGGTCCCACAGCAAGAAATCATGCCTCATATCAACCACCACCGGAGAAGGCCACTCTCATTTATTTCGGCCCAGCACCCAGACAGAGGAGAGAGGTCCCACAGCAAGGAATCATGCCTCATATCAACCACCACCGGAGAAGGCCACTTTCAGTTATTTCGGCCCCACCACCCAGACAGAGGAGAGGTTCATTCAACTTTGGGTTGCACTGCAAGATCATTGTAAAGTTATAAAAATGAGGATTCAATAAAGAAGTGCCCCGGAGTACAAGAATACATGGTTGATGGGGAGGCAGTTATAAATGTCTATTCTGCACACGGGAGGCACAGGTCCTGTGGGATCCATGCGTGGTTCATTTTTATGAACGTCAGCTTGTCAACGTTGGCTGTGGACAGACAGCTGCGTTTTTCAGTAATGACGCCCCCTGCCGTGCTGAATACACGTTCAGACAAAACGCTGGCCGCCGGGCAGGCCAGCACCTCCAAGGCATAAAATGCTAACTCTGGCCACGTGGACAATTTGGAGACCCAGAAGTTGAATGGGGCCGAACCATCAGTCAGTATGTGGAGGGGTGTGCAGACGTACTGTTCAACCATGTTAGTGAAATGCTGCCTCCTGCTAACACGTTCCGTATCAGGTGGTTGTGCAGTTAGCTGTGGCGTGGAGACAAAACTTTTCCACATTTCTGCCATGCTAACCCTGCCCTCAGAAGAGCTGGCCGTGACACTGCTGCGTTGGCGACCTCTTGCTCCTCCTCTGCCTTCGCCTTGGGCTTCCACCTGTTCCCCTGTGACATTTGGGAATGCTCTCAGGAGCGCTCTACCAGCGTGCGCTTGTACTCGCGCATCTTCCTATCACGCTCCAGTGCAGGAAGTAAGGTGGGCACATTGTCTTTGTACCGGGATCCAGCAGGGTGGCAACCCAGTAGTCCGCACACGTTAAAATGTGGGCAACTCTGCTGTCGCTGCGCAGGCACTGCAGCATGTAGTCGCTCATGTGTGCCAGGCTCCCCAGAGGTAAGTGACAAGCTGTCCTCTGTGGGAGGCGATCGTCATCGTCCTCCGTATCCCCCAGCCACGCACCAGTGATGGGCCTGAGCTGTGTCGGGTGCCACCCCGCTGTGAACCTGCTTCATCCTCATCCTCCTCCACCTCCTCCTCATCCTCCTCGTCCTCCAGTAGTGGGCCCTGGCTGGCCACATTTGTACCTGGCCTCTGCTGTTGCAAAAAACCTCCCTCTGAGCCACTTCTAACAGACTGGCCTGAAAGTGCTAAAAATGACCCCTCATCCTCCTCCTCCACCTCCTCCTGGGTTGCCTCCTCTTCCATCATCGCCCTAAGCGTTTTCTCAAGGAGACATAGAAGTGGTATTGTAACGCTGATAACGGTGTCATCACCACTGGCCATGTTGGTGGAGTACTCGAAACAGCACAACAGGGCACACAGGTCTCGCATGGAGGCCCAATCATTGGTGGTGAAGTGGTGCTGTTCCGCAGTGCGACTGACATGTGCGTGCTGCAGCTGAAACTCCACTATGGCCTGCTGCTGCTCGCACAGTCTCTCCAGCATGTGCAAGGTGGAGTTCCACCTGGTGGGCACGTCGCATATGAGGCAGTGAGCGGGAAGGCCGAAGTTACGCTGTAGCGCAGACAGGTGAGCAGCAGCAGGATGTGAACGCCAGAAGCACGCACAGACGGCCCTCACTTTATGCAGCAGCTCTGACATGTCGGGGTAGTTGTGAATGAACTTCTGCACACCAAATTCAGCACATGCGCCAGGCAAGGGATGTGCGTCAAACCGGCTAGTCCCAGAGCTGCGACGAGATTTCGCCCATTATCACACACCACCAGGCCGGGCTTGAGGCCCAACCGGCATCAACCACTGGTCGGTCTGTTGTTCAATACCCCACCACAACTCCTGCGCGGTGTGGGGCCTGTCCCCCAAACATATGAGTTTCAGAATGGCCTGCTGACGTTTACCCCGGGCTGTGCTGAAGTTGGTGGTGAAGGTGTGTGGCTGACTGGATGAGCTGGTGGAAGCAGAGGAGGAGGAAGCCGAGTAGGAGGTGGAGGCTACAGGAGGCAAAGAATGATGCCCTGTGATCCTTGGCGGCGGAAGGACGTGTGCCAAGGAACTCTCCGCCTGGGGCCCAGCCGCCACTACATTTACCCAGTGTGCAGTTAGAGAGATATAGCTTCCCTGGCCGTGCTTACTGGTCCACGTATCTGTGGTTAGGTGGACCTTGCCACAGATGGCGTTGCGCAGTGCACACTTGATTTTATCGGATACTTGGTTGTGCAGGGAAGGCACGGCTGTCTTGGAGAAGTAGTGGTGGCTGAGGACAACATACTGTGGGAAAGCCATGGACATCAGCTGTTTGAAGCTGCCTGTGTCCACCAGCCTGAATGACAGCATTTCAAAGGCCAGTAGTTTAGAAATGCTGGCATTCAGGCCCAGGGCTCGAGTGTGGGTAGGTGGGAATTTACTCTTTCTCTCCAAGGTTTGTGAGATGGAGAGCTGAACGCTGCCGTGTGACATGGTGGAGATGCTTGGTGACGCAGGTGGTGGTGTCAGTGGCACATCCTCTGTTTGGTGGGCGGCAGGTGGCAACGTTCCTCCCGAGGTGGAGGAAGAGGCCGAGGCAGCAGCAGAAGAGGGAGCAGGGGGAGCCTGAGTGAGTTCCTTGCTTTTAAGGTGTTTACTAGTGTTGAGCACGAATATTCGAAAAGCGAATTTTTTTAGCGAATATCGGCACTTCGCTAATTCGCGAATATTTCGAATATAGCGCTATAAATTCGCTATTTCGAATATTCGTTTTTTTTTTTTTTTTTTTAGTTATATTTTTTTCTTTCCTACTTCCCAAAAGTAGTTCTTACCTGTCCTGAGGATTCCTGGCTTCCTGGCTGCTCTAGTCAGTGCCCGTTGCCGCTTCTGCCGACTTCCGTGCTCATGTGGAGCGTCCCCATCCATGGGAGAATCTCCATATACTAAAATGTACTGTCGGATTTGAGGAATTACGTTGAAATCGCAATGCGATTAATTCAAGTTATATTAATTGCATTGCGATTACAACTTAGCACTGCTATCTTACATAGGCTAGAATTAACGAATATGGAGTATAGCTAATAGCTATGCACTAGCAGTGCTAAGTTGAAATCGCAATGCGAATACTTTAAGTTAAATTAATCGCATTGCGATTACAACTTAGCACTGCTATCTTACATAGGCTAGAATTAACGAATATGGAGTATAGCTAATGCTATGCACTAGCAGTGCTAAGTTGAAATCGCAATGCGAATACTTTAAGTTAAATTAATCGCATTGCGATTTCAACTTAGCACTGCTGCTATATTCCATATTCGTTAACTTCGTTAATTCTAGCAAGCTGACCCATTATAAACCCAGCTCTAAGTTGAAATCGCAATGCGATTAATATAACTTGAATTAATCGCATTGCGATTTCAACGTAATTCCTCAAATCCGACAGTACATTTTAGTATATGGAGACATTCCCATGGTGATGGGGACGCTCCATGAGCACAGAAGTTATGGTTGGCTTGGTAGAATTAGCGAATAGCGAATATGACGAATGTATTCGTCATATTCCTCAAAACGAAGATAACTAAGTATTCTACATCTTCGTTTTAGCTACCTATTCGTCTCGTCATCGTCAACTTCGCTATTCGCTAATTCTAGCAATCAAATAGGAAGGTTGACTTACCAGACAGCTGTGTTAAATTCGCTATGCGATTTTTTTTTTAATACAATAATTATATTACTTGATAAAATTCTATTCTATTTATTAAAAAAAAAAAAAAATCGCATAGCGAATTTAACACAGCTGTCTCACTCTCTATAGTCAACCTTCCTATTTGATTGCTAGAATTAGCGAAGTTGACGAATAGGTAGCTAAACGAAGATGTAGAATACTTCGTTATCTTCGTTTTGAGGAATAGACGAATACATTCGTCATATTCGTCATCCTCGCTAATTCTAGATATGAAACCAATAGGAAAGTAGCCTTAAGTACAAATCGCAATATGCGATTATTTAAATCGCATGTTAATCGCGATAACTAGAAAAAATGACGAATATTCGATTTCGACGAATATGAAACGAATATTCATTCGAATATTCGCGAATTTCGTCGAAATCGAATATGGCACCTGCCGCTCATCACTAGTGTTTACTCCACTGCAGTTCATGCTTTGCATGTAGATGCCTGGTCATGCAGGTTGTGCTAAGGTTCAGAACGTTAATGCCTCGCTTCAGGATCTGATGGCACAGCGTGCAAACCACTCGGGTCTTGTCGTCAGCACATTGTTTAAAGAAGTGCCATGCCAGGGAACTCCTTGAAGCTGCCTTTGGGGTGCTCGGTCCCTGGTGGCGGTGGCCAGTATCAGGCGAAATCTCTTGACGGTGGCTGTTCTGCTTTTGCCCCCTGCACCCTCTTTTGCTACGCTGTTGGCTCGGTCTCACCACTGCCTCTTCCTCTGAACTAGGAAAGTCAATGGCACGACCTTCATTCCATGTGGGGTCTAGGACCTCATCGTCCCCTGCATCGTCTTCCACACAGTCTTCCTCCCTGACCTCCTGTTCGGTCTGCACACTGCAGAAAGACGCAGCAGTTGACACCTGTGTTTCGTCATCATCAGAGACGTGTGGACTCCGATGAGGTGGTATTCCCATGTCCTCATCATCAGGAAACATCAGTGGTTGTGCATCAGTGCATTCTATGTCTTCCACCACTGAGGAAGGGCTAGGTGGATTTCCTTGGGAAACCCTGCCAGCAGAGTCTTCAAACAGCATAAGAGACTGCTGCATAACTTGAGGCTCTGACAGTTTTGCTGATATGCATGGGAGTGATGTGACAGACTGATGGGCTTGGTTTTCAGGTGCCACCTGTGCGCTTTCTGCAGAAGACTGGGTGGGAGATAATGTTGTGAACATGCTGGATCCACTGTCGGCAACCCAATTGACTAGCGCCTGTACCTGCTCAGGCCTTACCATCCTTAGAACGGCATTGGGCCCCACCAAATATCGCTGTAAATTCTGGCGGGTACTGGAACCTGAGGTAGTTGGTTCACTAGGACGTGTGGCTGTGGCAGAATGGCCACATCCTCTCCCAGCACCAGAGGGTACACTAACACCACCACAACCGCGTCCGCGTCCCTTACTAGATGTTTTCCTCATTGTTACCGTTCACCAAGCACCACAATAAGGAAAAAATATATTGATTTCAAATTTAGGCCTTTTTTTACAGGCACCAAACACTATCTGCCTAATTGTTTATGTAGTGTCTTACACTAATCCAGGCACAGCAGTAACCACTGATTTAGGGGAATTTCTCTTTTAGGGCTAGTATTTAGGCCCTGGATGAAAGGTATCCTTTTATGGACAGATTTACAATTGGCCTGCAACTGCTGAGACAACAGATTCAGGGTATTGCTATTTTGCCAGATTAATTTCACCCCAGAACAAAATATATGTGTAAGCTGACACTATGAAATCTGGCCTGTAACTGCTTGGACACCAGATTCAGGGAATTGCTATATTGGCAGGTTAATTTCACCCCAGAACAAAATACATGTGTAAGCTGACACTATGAAATCTGGCCTGCAACTGCTTGGACACCAGATTCAGGGTATTGCTATATTGGCAGGTTAATTTCACCACAGAACAAAATATATGTGTAAGCGGACACTATGAAATCTGGCCTGCAACTGCTTGGACACCAGATTCAGGGTATTGCTATATTGGCAGGTTAATTTAACCCCAGAACAAAATATATGTGTAAGCGGACACTATGAAATCTGGCCTGCAACTGCTTGGACACCAGATTCAGGGTATTGCTATATTGGCAGGTTAATTTCACCCCAGAACAAAATATATGTGTAAGCTGACACTATGAAATCTGGCCTGCAACTGCTTGGACACCAGATTCAGAGTATTGCTCTATTGGCAGGTTAATTTCACCCCAGAACAAAATATATGTGAAAGCGGACACTATGAAATCTGGCCTGCAACTGCTTGGACACCAGATTCAGGGTATTGCTATATTGGCAGGTTAATTTCACCCCAGAACAAAATATATGTGTTAAGCGGATCCTAGGAAATCTGGCCTGCAACTGCTTGGACACCAGATTCAGGGTATTGCTATATTGGCAGGTTAATTTCACCCCAGAACAAAATATATGTTTTAGCAGACACTATGAAATCTGGCCTGCAACTGCATGGACAACAGATCCAGGGTATTGCTATATTGCCAGGTTAATTTCACCCCAGAACAAAATATATGTTTTAGCAGACACTATGAAATCTGGCCTGCAACTGCTTGGACACCAGATTCAGGGTATTGCTATATTGGCAGGTTAATTTCACCCCAAAACAAAATATATGTGTAAGCGGACACTATGAAATCTGGCCTGCAACTGCTTGGACACCAGATTCAGGGTATTGCTATATTGGCAGGTTAATTTCACCCCAGAACAAAATATATGTGTAAGCGGATACTAGGAAATCTGGCCTGCAACTGCTTGGACAACAGATCCAGGGTATTGCTATATTGGCAGGTTAATTTCACCCCAGAACAAAATATATGTGTAAGCGGATACTATGAAATCTGGCCTGCAACTGCTTGGACACCAGATTCAGGGTATTGCTATATTGGCAGGTTAATTTAACCCCAGAACAAAATATATGTGTAAGCGGATACTAGGAAATCTGGCCTGCAACTGCTTGGACAACAGATTCAGGGTATTGCTATATTGGCAGGTTAATTTCACCCCAGAACAAATTATATGTGTAAGCGGACACTATGAAATCTGCCTTGCTACTGCTTGGACACCATATTCAGGGTATTGCTATATTGGCAGGTTAATTTCACCCCAGAACAAAATATATGTGTAAGCGGACACTATGAAATCTGGCCTGCAACTGCTTGGACAACAGATCCAGGGTATTGCTATATTGGCAGGTTAATTTAACCCCAGAACAAAATATATCTGTAAGCGGATATTATGAAATCTCGCCTGCAACTGCTTGGACACCAGATTCAGGGTATTGCTATATTGGCAGGTTAATTTCACCCCAGAACAAAATATATGTGTAAGCGGATACTAGGAAATCTGGCCTGCAACTGCTTGGACAATAGATTCAGGGTATTGCTATATTGGCAGGTTAATTTCACACCAGAACAAAATATATGTGTAAGTGGACACTATGAAATCTGCCTTGCTACTGCTTGGACACCAGATTCAGGGTATTGCTATATTGGCAGGTTAATTTCACCCCAGAACAAAATATATGTGTAAGCGGACACTATGAAATCTGGCCTGCAACTGCTTGGACAACAGATCCAGGTTATGGCTATATTGGCAGGTTAATTTAACCCCAGAACAAAATATATGTGTAAGCGGACACTATGAAATCTGGCCTTGCTACTGCTTGGACACCAGATTCAGGGTATTGCTATATTGGCATGCTAATTTCACCCCAGAACAAAATATATGTGTAAGCGGATACTATGAAATCTGGCCTGCAACTGCTTGGACACCAGATTCAGGGTATTGCTATATTGGCAGGTTAATTTCACCCCAGAACAAAATATATGTGAAAGCGGACACTAGGAAATCTGGCCTGCAACTGCTTGGACACCAGATTCAGGGTATTGCTATATTGGCAGGTTAATTTCACCCCAGAACAAAATATATGTGTTAAGCGGATCCTAGGAAATCTGGCCTGCAACTGCTTGGACACCAGATTCAGGGTATTGCTATATTGGCAGGTTAATTTCACCCCAGAACAAAATA
>JAKVIS010004183.1:0-14709 GCA_033119425.1 Bufotes viridis | reverse complement strand
GGCATGCTGAAAGATCTGAAATACATGATAAACGAGCATTAGTGATCATCGGCAAAAATCGAATTGCAGATTGCCTTGCATTTGGTGGTGACAGGTCCTCTTTAAGCCCCACCACAGCATTTAAGTTGGGTTGGGATCTGGACTTTGACTGGGCTATTGCAACATCTTGATTTTCTTTTTCAGCTATTCTGTGGTAGATTTGCTGGTGTGCTTGAGATGATTGTCTTTGGATAGATAGCCTCACATGTCATTTTAGAATACAGTGACAGAGTGGCCATTGACCTACTGGAAAATTTCCGGTCGGCTGATGACCGGGGGAGGGGGGTTAGGTAATTGGCACCAGAGCCCGTCCTCTCTGGCTGTCAGCTGGACACATAATGAGCTAATGCTCGGCATCACTCAATGTTAGGGACATTATGCACTGATGCACCTGCCCGTTGGAAGCAGGCCCTCCTCAATTCAACTGTATTGCCGTCCTTAGAACTGTGATACAATTAAATACTGCAACTGGGGCAGCTGTGTTTTGTGGTGCACTGTGGTATTTGTTTTTCGGGCGGTATTTTTGCACTGTACTATGGTTTTTGGCCCCATTGTCCCTACTTATCTGTGTTGGCCCCGCCCCAGTTGTGTTTCCCTGTCTTCTGTCAATTTGGAGCACCTACCACATGGGGCAAATTTTAGATTTATTTCCAGGGCCACTTTAAGCTCCCAGTTCCCCTGTTGGAATAGTTTGGTGTACAGAGAAGTTCATGGTCGACTCACTGCCTGACAATTGGTATGAAGTGTTGTGCTCATATGCTGTGTTTGTTTTTAGCCAAACATGGCACTGTGCATTATAGCTAAACATCTCTACTTGGTCTTGTCTGTCCAAAGAACATTGCACCAGAAGTCTTGCGGTTTGTTCTGATGCAAACATGAGCTGTGCTGCCATGTTCTTTATAGAAAGAAGAGACTTTCTAGTGGCAACCCTTCCAGAAAAAGCCATACTTTTTAGACTTTAGTCTGGCCTTTGCAGAGAACATTTAGCAAATGAAAGAAATGACCAACAACAATTTTCCAAAGCCCATTGTATTTTTTGCACAACGGGCGTACAGAAGCAGAGTGGTGACATACATGGGACAGTGATGGCATAAGGAGACAGAGTGGTGGAATATCCAGGGAACAGTGATAGCATACACAGGGTGTAGATTTGGAAACATCCAGATGGCAGAGTGATCGCATATTTAGGGGAGCACAGTTTACTAGAGCCTGATGTATTTTTTTCATACAAGGGTGTCGTGGAGCCACGTCTGACTCCGTTATACCTGGGGTCAGGAAGTCGTAGCGGGTAGCTGCGCGCTCTATGTCTAAAGATCACGCTGTTACTTAATGGTAGCTTTCTGTGTTTGCCTTGCAATCCTTTTGTCTCACTCAGGGATCCGTAGCTTCTTCTCCTCAGCTGTTTCTTGTCCGTCACTCCCAACCTCCTTATATTCCCCCTTTCCACTTCTCTGTGTTGCCAGATATAGAGCTTCCTGCCTGGACTTCTATACTGACCCACTGGAGCTGTGTAGCTGTTGTTCCTGGTTGTCGTACTCAGAGCGTTACCCTCCAGATCCCTGTTGGGCTTTTTGTTGTCCGCTGTTGTCGCCCACCTGGGCTTATATGTTTTGTCTGTATTGTCTGTCCTCTCCTGGTTTTTTCCTTTAGTGTTAGTGGTGAGGACTAGTGCTCCCACCGCCTTATTCACTACTCAGGGCTCAGCTTAAGGAAAGCCAGGGTTTAGGCACGTGATCGCGTACGGGTGAAGAACCGGTCTAGGGACATCAGGGCAGTCAGGTGCCAGCTTCAAGGTGAGTTAGGGTCACCACCTTTACTTCTCCCTTGGACAGGGCTTTCCTTTTCCCTCCCTTCGCGCCACACGTCTGTGATCGGTACGCTGGTCGTGATAACAACAGGCTTTACCAGCTTACGGAAGCGTTGGCGGCTTTAGATGGAGCTGATAAGGCATTTAAAAAGATTCCTCTCCGCCTGCCCTTGAAACTCTTCGGGTGCCCGCCTCTGGTGCGGTCTCTCCTGCTCTATAAGCATGAAAACTCCTTTACGCAAATTGCGCACTAACTTCTACCATTTGGAAGATAGGGCAGGCGCTCTTCTAGCAAGGAGGCTTCGCCGCAGAGCGGTTGCTTCCAAAATAAGTCAACTGAAGCACGCTGGGTCAGTCTTTACGCACCCTCAGGAGATTGTAAACGCATTTGCTGCATACTATGGTGGTCTGTACAATCTTAAAGATGACGATTCTGTGCCCCAGCCGACTGACGGCATTCGATCTTTTCTAGATTCTGTTAGACTCCCCGCTCTGACGACGGAGCAGCTGGACGTTTTGAATGTGCCTGTGACCAGCGGGGAAATTCTTCTGGCTATACGGGGCACCCCTGCTGGTAAAGCTCCTGGGCCAGACGGTTTTATCTCTGATTATTATAAAACTTTCCATCCTCTATTGATTCCCCATATGTCTTCTATGTTTAACAGCTTTTCACAGGTGGTGTCATCCCCTCTGAAATGTTAGCTGCTACTGTAGTAACGATCCCCAAGCCGGGTAAGACCCCGGATGAACCAGCTAACTTCCGACCTATCTCGCTATTAAATGCAGACTTGAAGTTGTTTGCTAAGATCTTGGCCACCCGCATTAATAAGTTCCTTCCTTCGCTAATTGCTCCGGATCAAGTGGGATTTGTCCCTGGCAGGCAATGTCGTGATGGAACAAGAAGGATGCTGGATTTATTGCAAGTGGCGTAACCGCTCTGGGAGCCCCACATTGTTCCTCTCGCTAGATGCAGAAAAAGCGCTTGATAGAGTTCATTGGGGGTTCCTAGAGCGGGTTCTTGACAAATTTGGATTTAGTGGCCCTATTTGTACAGCGATCTTGAGCTTGTATACGTCTCCTTCTGCGAGAGTGTTATCTTCTGGCTTCCTATCTGACCCGTTTCTAATTACGAACGGAACTCGTCAGGGGTGCCCCTGTCCCCACTTGTTTTCTCGCTGGTCATAGAGCCGTTGGCGGCTTGCATAAGGGACAATCCACAGGTCAGAGGAATTCGCACAGGTGATACCGCACATGTTATTGGTCTATATGCAGATGACGTAATCCTAACTGTATCTGAACCCGAGACCTCTTTAGAAGCTGCTATGCAAATACTCACCTTATATTCTAGCTGCTCATACTATAAGCTGAATGGTAAAAAGACTAATGTTTTAGATTTTCACCTTACGGCTGAGGTTAAACGAACGCTTCAGTTGAAATACCCTTTTCAATGGGCCAATACATCTATTACTTACTTGGGCATTGAACTGGCACGCTCGGTCCCTCAGACCCTGTCTGTTAATTTCTCCAAACTCAGGTCCGAACTCAAAGCAGACTACTTGAAGATGTCCCGGGTTCATCTGTCCTGGATAGCGCGTATTAATGCGGTTAAGATGTTCTCACTCGCTAAGATACTGTACTGTTTTAGATGCCTCCCTGTGCTGATCCCTAAGACACGCATTGCACAACTGCAGCTCGACCTCTTGACCTTTATATGGGATGGTAAACGTCCCCGTATAGCCAAGGCTGCACTTCATCCCCCTATTCGCTGCGGAGGTCTGGGGGTTCCCGACCTCTACAAGTACTACCTGGCAAATTTGGCAGAACAAGCGCTTGAAGCCTTTCTCCCTCTTTCACCCAGAGGTGGATGATAATTGAGAATTCGTTGGAACAGACGGGCTCCTCGCAGCTTTATGCGCGGCGGCGTCCCTTATGCCAGTTCAGTACTCTCCAGTGCTCTGTACGACCACTGCTACACTGTATATCTGGCGGCAGTTGGCTGACAGCTTCGTCTGTTTGATCTCCTCTTCACATGGTGCCTCTTAGAGCCCTGGAATACCATATCCCAGATTTATCTTTGGAATCTTGGAGGCTTAAAGGGATAATATCACTGGCTGACTTGTATAATGGTAATTCTTTGGTGGACTTTACCCACTTACATGTCAAATATGAGCTTCCAAATAAATGTTTTTTCCAATACTTACAAATACGACACTTTTTGCAATCATTGCCTTCCCGCCCTTCCCCCCTAGCTAATCAATTTCAACTTTTTCTCGGAAACTCGAAATAGCCACGCCCTAAACTCTCTACTTTTTATGCTACTATCCTCCCCTCGGAGTCCTTGACTAAACAACCCTTCGCTGTCCGTTGGGAATCAGAACTAGGCAAGTCCTTTACATCTCGGGACTGGAATTCCGCTTTTCAGTGGACTTACAAGTGTACTAGATGTATTAATCACATTGAGCAAGTTAGGCGAATTCAGCTCAGGTGGTATTTAACTCCTGATAGGCTGGCTCACTTATCGCCGGGTTACTCCCCCACTCTGCTGGCGGGGATGCGGGAGGTGGGCACTCCTCTACATATGTGGTGGGCTTGCTCTGCGGTTGTCCCGTTCTGGTCGACTGTCCAAACTCTACTCCGGGAAGTTACTGATTCTGCCTTACTTCTTTCCCTGCGCTAGCGATTCTAGGCATAGGCCTGGTGGACTTTCCTCATCGGATCAGGGGGTCATAGCGCATGTCCTTGGTGCTTCAAGAAATGTTATAGCTCGCCAGTGGAAATTGGCGCAGTCCCCAAACTTGGCTGCAGTTGTGCAATTAGTGAATGACTATATGCACTGTGAACTGACGTTCTACGGAATCTTTGAGTTCTAGAATTAGGACTCATAACCACTGGGTTCCATGGCTCTCTAGTCGTTACGCTACGCCTCTCCCTGTCTCTTTGCTCTAAACCCCTTGGGGACATTGTTCTTACACTGGACTCTATGTACTCAGCATATGCAATGTATCTGTTCTTTCGGCACTGCACTGTCATGTGTACCACTTTTCTCTGACGGCGCTGGTTGCGCCTGTGTTGTATGTGCTTTTATACTGAAAATTCTCAATAAAAGCTATTGTACATCAACAGGCTTTACGCTGGGTGCAGACCTGAGCGCTTTTGCTGCGCATTTTCTGCGCGTTTTCTGGCAAAATTAAACGCGCTTTACGCGTGTTTGTGTGATTGACTGCAGTGCTGTCCAATGACCAAATATCCCTGTCTATATGAAGTTTGGCCAATCAGAGCTGGGCTTTGGCCTTTCCAGCATGTTGCAAATTCATAAATGCGCATTTTCAGTGTCAAAAACGCTGCGAAAATACAAGCGTTGCGCTGCTTCAATTGAAATCTATAGCCAAACAGCGCAACAAACGCCCCAAAAAAGCCTCAAGTACTTGTTTATGCGTGCGCTTTCAGCGCTGCTCGACAACAACCCTCAGTTCACACTTTGCGCGTTTGGGTGTCCATGGTGCGAGGATACACTGGTACTTGATGTAGCCCCACAAAAGATGTTGCAGGATGTTATATCTGGTAATCTTGAGGCTGGTGCAGTATTAGTGAATCATTTATTCCCGTGCAGACAATCGAATGTTCACCTAAACATCCAACTGGATATGAAGAGGAGCACCATCCTGCTGAAAGACTATGTTTGGCAGATCTGTATGGCTGTCAATGGAAGCTCTTGAGAGCAGAAAACTAGTTTGTGCACGTATCAGCATAGGGTAGTGACCTCATTCAGCATGAACACCCTGCTTCCAATGCTCAGCCTCAGAGGACCAATTCTGCCAGAAGAGATTATAGAGAGGTGGAACAAGAAACAGTAGCAAGAGTCAGACAGGGGTGAGCGAGGGGAACACTGCCTCTTGAAACTTAGAAAAGATGTCTGCTGGCCTGACATGCATATGTCAACACATGACCCCTCTGCCTGCAATCAGCCATGGGCCTCTTATGTAACTGTCATGCAAAGTGCTAGATCAGGGTGGCTAACCTGTGGCTCTCGGAGCAACATGTGGCTCTTTGCTTCTTCAAGTGCGGCTCTTGCTGTGGAGCTGGGAAGACAGTCATGCTGGCTCACTCTCCACCCCACGCTCAGATATTTTTCCTGATCGGGCACTGTTGCTACTTTGCAGCTGTAGCTCACTCTCCACTACGTCCGGATGCACCAGTGTGAGAACGTAGTACGTGAAGATGCATGCACATATGACCCGATTCTGTGCTCATCAGGTCATAGTGGAGAGCGTATCAGACCTGCAGAGTAGCAGCTGCCCGAACAGGAGACCAGTGCCTGATCAGGAGCATGGGGGTCTGATTTAGCACGGGAGGTTCTGATCTGAGCATGGGGGAGGGATCCTGATATGGGCAATGGAGGTCTGATCTGAGTATAGGGGTCCTGATCTGAGCAATGGGGTCTGATCTGAGCATGGGGAGTCTCGTGTGCAGGTCTGAGCATGGGGGCAGATCTGAGAATGGGGGGCAGATCTGAGCACTGAGGGTCTGACACTGGGAGTCTGATTTGTGTTGTCTGATACAAGCATTGGGGGTCTGATTTAGAGGTCTGATGAGGTTTGGGGATCTTATTTGAGGTCAGATGAGAATTGGGGATCCGATTTAGAGTCTGATCTGAGGTCTCGTGGAAAAGTATATTTTTCTTTTTTTTTCCTGATAATGAAAAATAAGAACATTTTTTTTATCAGACTCAGATCAGATGAAAATCTTTTCTTCCCTCTTATTTTTCTTTGTTACAACCTAGGTGCATCTTGTAGGGCGAAAAATACGGTGACTGTGTAAATGTATAGCTTGTGGCACTTGGTAATCATCCTTTTTTTTTGGCTCACTGTGTCTGTAAGTGTTGGCCACCCCTGGTGCTAGATCATGGACGGTTTGGGGTGGCCATAACCCCGGGTTGGGACCCTGGGCGGCCACCCAAAACATACACATTGTTACTGGCCATTGTTTATAGCTCTTCAAGTGACTGGATTTCTTATGCGGGAAATCTGTAATTGTAGAAATTTACTACTGGCAAATGCAACGTGAGATTGTAAATACAATATTAGGATTTTTCACGTAGACAGTGTAGATAGATGTCCCTATAACAGAGCCATTTTTCTGATAGCCTCATCCTTGGATCTATACTAAAACTATGTGCAAAGCCTCACTAGAGTAAAAAGTGTAATTCCTGAATGGGACTGAGCTGCAACACCAGACATCATGTCATCACACACACAGGGACATATCATCCATAAATCAGTTTATAAGAAATAGAACCTAGTAGCAGGTGATTGACCATCTTCTCTGCTGGACATCCAGGGCCCTGTGGCATTAACGGTCCATTACTGTTTCAATCGTCTCAGGCCAGGGATCAGCAACCTCGGCACTCCAGAAAGCTGCTATGAAACTACACTCCCAGCATGCTCCATTCATTTCTATGGGAGTCTCGGAAAAAGAGCAGAGTAGGCATGCATGCTGAGACTCGTAGCTCTGGCACAACAGCTGGAGGCCGGAGGTTGCCTACCCCTGGTCTATAGGCCCTCTGAGGATGCTCTGGCACTCTGCTCGGATCGTTATGACCTCTGCAGCTAGGTACTGTACCTATCAGATGACTGCACTTTTTCAAACTTGTGTAGGATTAAAAGACAGGTTTCTCAGAATACATTTTTCCCAGTTTTAGCATAAAGTATTACATATAAAGAAAATTTTGTTAAACTTAAAATACAATTTTAGTTGCAGTTTAAAGAGTCAAAAATAATTAATATGTTATAGTAAATGTCTGATTCATTGCATCCTCCCCTATGGAATTCCACAAAATAATCCCATAGCCCCTAATGTTTGCATTCCTCAACGGTTCCTCCTAAAATTCTGTTCTTATTATGTTTAATTACTATTACATAAGTCGTGAAACATGAGAACATATGGTTCGCATTTAGTGCAGATCCACATTTCATTTCTTATTTTTAGATTTGTAAATATCTATGCAATTCCCGAAGGCAAATGTGAATCAGCATGCCACATTCCACCTCCTCGGAGGGTAGTTTCACACTAAGGGAAAATTTATCAAAACTGGTGTAAAGGAAAACTGGCAACCAATCAGATTCCACTTTTCATTTTTCAAAGCTCAGTAGGAAAATGAAAAGGTGGCATGGGATTGGTTGCTATGGGCAACATAGCCAGATTTCTTTATATCAGTTTTTGATGAATCTCCCCTATATCTTTTTTTTTTTTAAATGCCACATTGTTTTAACAGCTTTTATTTTTGAAGCAACTTAGGCAGTGTGCGAGGTCTCCTTGAAGAAACCAGCTGTGCAAAGAGGTATCTCCCCAAGGAACTATCTCGCTAGTGTGCCCTTGTGGAAGTGGCTTCCTATGAGTCAAAATCCAAATTTTTATAAGCCTTGGAACACGATAAGGGAAAATTGCTAAGCCAAATGTAGATTTTCCCTTGTCTTGATACTATACCTTATAGACTAATTTCTCTTTATTAACGTTGATATTCTAGAAAGTTCTGGCTATTAGGCTTGCACCTCCCCTCCCAACAAGACCCTTGTTATTATGTCTCATGGTAGCCAAATCAATGCCTTTCTGCCTGTTATCTGTCAATGCAGAGAAAGCCTTTAATTGTGTGGACTGGGGTTTCATGACGGTGGCTCTTGAGGCTCTAAAGGGTTTGTCTCAGTTCAACAAATGGCATTTATCAAGTAGACAAAGTTATACACTGCTCATTACTTTCAAGGGTTATAGCCAAAGCTCCTAAGCAGTTACGAGGTAGCCGTGACAGGAGCTGCTGGCGATGTGTGCCTACAAGCATGTTCCCATGCTCTCAGCACACCAGAGAGGACGGTACTTTTTCCTATAGTGTGAATGCATGAAACACTAGCTGTTAGCTAGCAGTGGTGGCCATAACCCCTGTAAATGGGCAGGGTTATGGCCACCACTGCAATACAGCAAAAAGTAAAGAAAAGAAAAAGTAAAAAAGTTTTAAAAAAATAAAAATCTGAAATCGCTCCCTTTTCCCCATAATGTACTAAATTAGCATTGCAGAGGGGATCAGACCCTCAGAGGTTGGAAGTCCCAGAGTGCAACAAAAATAAAAAGTAAAAAAAACATTGTTTTCCATAATAAAAAAAATAGAGTTTCAAGTAAAAAAAAAACGCCCTTTTCCCAAAATAAAACACATAATATTGTAAAAAAAAATTGAAAAAATAGAAAAACAGACATATTTGTATCGCCACGTCCATAACAACCGGCTCTATAAAAATATCACATGACCTAACCCCTCAGGTGAACACCATCTAAAAAATAAAATAAAACTGTGCTTGAATAAAAAAACTTTGTCGCCTTACATCACTAAAAGTGCAACACCAAGCAATCAAAAAGGTATATGCCCCCCAAAATAGTACAAATCTAACCGTCACCTCATGCTGCAAAAAATTTGCCACAACCTAAGACAATCGCCCAAAAAATAAACAAACTATGGCTCTCAGACTATGGAGACACTAAAACATGAGGTTTTTTTGTTTCAAAAAATGACTATTGATTGTGTATAAACTGTAAATAAATAAAAGAGTAGACAATTAGGTATTCCGCATCCGTAACAACCTGCTCTATAAAATTACCGACATGACCTAACCCCTCAGGTGGGGTTAGCGTAAAAACGTGTCAATACCAAGTAAGTGATCAAAAAGTCATATGCTACCTCTAAAATAGTACCAATCAAACCGTCATCTCATCCTGACAAATATGAGCCCCTACCTAAGACAAGTCGCTCAAAAAATAAAAGAAACTATGGCTTTCAGACTATGGACACAACAAAACACTATCATTTTGTTTCAAAAATGCTTTATTATGTAAACTAGTCAAAAAAGTAGTCATATTTGGTATTGTCGATCCGTAACAACCTGCTCTATAAAAATAGCATATGATCTAACCTGTCAGATGAATGCTGTAAATAACAAAATAAAAAGAGTGCTAAAACAGCTATTTTTTGTTACCTTGACCTCACAAAAAGTGTAATATAGAGCAAACCAAAATCCATATGTAAACCCTAAAATAGTACCAACAAAACTGCCACCTTATCCTGTAGTTTCCAAAATGGGGTCACTTTTTGGAGTTTCTACCCTAGTGGTGCATCAGGGAGTCTTCAAATGTGACATGGCAACTTAAAATTATCCCAGTGAAATCTGCCTTCCAAAAACCGTATGGCGTTCCTTTCCTTCTGCGCCCTGCCGTGTGCCCGTACATCAGTTTACCAGCACATATGGGGTGTTTCTGTAAACTACAGAATCAGAGTAATAAATATTGAGTTTTGCTTTGTTACTGGAAAAAGATAGATTAAAATGGAAAATCTGCCAAAAAAGTGAAATTCTGAAATGTCATTTACATTTTCCTTTAATTCTTGTGGAACACCTAAAGGGTTAACAAAGTTTGTAAAATCAGTTTTGAATACCTTGAGGGTGTTAGTTTCAAATGGGAGCTAATTTGTAGGTGGTTTCATTATGTAAGCCTCCCACAGCACTGACCTGAACTGGTCATTAAAAAGTGGGTTTTGGAAATTTTCTGAAAAGATTTACTAAACTTCTAAGCCTTCTAACATCCCAAAAAAAGAAAATGTCATTTAAAAAATGATCCAAACATGAAGTGGACATATGGGAAATGTCAATCAATAACTACTTTAGGAGGTATCACTATCTGTTTTAAAAGCAGAGAAATTGAAATTTTGAAAATTGCGTATTATAAAAATTTTTGGGTAAACTTGGTATTTTTTATAAAACAACTAAATATTTTGACTCAAATTTACCATCATGAAGTACAATATGTGTTGAGAAAAAAATCTCAGAATGGCTTGGATAATTAAAAGCGTTCTAAAGTTATCACCACATAAAGTGACACATGTCAGTTTTCCAAAAATGGCCTGGTCCTTAAGGTGAAATATGGCAGGGTCCTGAAGGGGTTAAGGACTTATCCTATCAGGTTTCTGCGTATGAATGCTTTTAAATGGAAATTCTGGAATGCCACTCCTTTTAGCTCTTCTCGTCTGCTTCTTTTTAACAAGCTTCAGTCTGCCCTTCTAGATTCATCTGGAGTATAAGGCATATATAAGACCTTGGATTTGACTCTAAGGCCCCTTTCACACGTCTGTAGCTTAAACCGCATCCATTCGGCAATTCTATGAATGGATGCGGACTCCATTCATCGGTCCCAAAACATCCGGCCGCGGCCCGCAAAGATATGACGTCTGAATGGAGCCTAAACCTTGATTAGGCCTAAGATGGAGGGGAAGCAGGACTTCCCAACTTAAATATACTACCAGGCTTCTATCCTTATCCACAGATTACTGTTACGGAGCTCATGTTAAACAATTGGTGACCTTGGGCAGAGTCAGGACCCTGACCAGCCTCCAATGGACCCCAAATTGTCTCTTCTAAATGTAACGCAAGTCTCCTTGCTAAGCTTGTAATAGGTTGTCCAGAAAAACATCCTATCAATATCGCTTAGCCTTCTTACACCATTGTTTTGTAACTCGCTATTTCAGGGCCTGCCATGAGTCTATCCTGGTTGGAGGCAGCAGATGATCCTGGTCCCACAAGATTCTGGCACTCGGAGCTCTGTCCCACTTTTTGAGCTACAAGCTGGTGTCTCCTTCTCTCAAATCTTTTCATGTCTAGAATATAAGCAAGTTTTTGATGGCATCCTGTCCCCAGATGAAGAGCCTCTCTCCGAGCCTCCCCTTACTTCCTTTGAGAGGGCATTTCCTCGTCTGGGATCCCCACTCTGCCCATGCGCGGATAGGTCGCCACCGAGGTTCCTCTTCAGCTCGGCAGAAAGACTGTCCCAGTCAGACAGACTGTAAGCATTTCTTCTCACAGGTAGGTTATTGACACTCGTGCCTCAGCTCAAGAAAAAGAATTATAAAATATTGACTGAGGGTACTCGTGCTCACCTAAGCTGCAACTTGTTTTACCGCTTCTGTCTTGGACACATGTTGGTGCTGAGTAGGGGCGGACTGACCATTAGGGCACCGGGCATGGGACCGAGGGCCCGTGGCTGGGTAGGGGGCCCGCCCCCAGGCTGGGCGCGCGCGCAGGGGAAGACAGAGATGAGCGCCCATTGCGCTCATCTCTGTGCAGCGGCAGAGGAGGGAGAGGCGTGTCCTTCTCTCCTGCCCTGGATAGGCTGCCAGCACCAGGCCGGCAGCCCGATCAGAGGCCGGGGCGCTGCAGGCGGCGCAATGACGCTATCAGCGCGCTCGGAGCGGCACAGGCTTGAGACACAGGCCGGAAGAGTGCCTGCATCGTCACTCGCTGGAGGTAAGTATAAGCTGCTCTTTTTGTTTTTTTATTGGGGGCTACTGGCACCTAAGGGGGACTAATGGCACTTATGGGGCACTGGCACATAAGGTGACAGCTACTGGCACATAAGTGGACAGCCACTAGCACATAAGGGGTACAGCCACTGGCACATAAGGGGGGCTACTGGCACAGCAAGGGGCTACTGGCACATAAGGGGGCCACTGACACATAAAGGGACGGCTACTGGCACATAAGAGGCCACCGGGCACATGAGGGGGGCCTATCATACACATGAGGGGCTTCCAACGGCAACATAAGGGGGACTACTGGCGCGTTGTAGGGGGCCACTAAGCACATATAGGCGGCTACATTGGCACTATTAAGGGGGACAGCCACTGGGCACATGGGTGTGGACTGCCACTGGCACATAAGGGGGACGGCTAAGACTGGCAACATAAGGGGACCACTGGGCACATAAGAGGGGCTACTGGCACATGAGGGGGCCTACTGGACACATGAGGGGGACTACTGGCACATAAGGGGGACTACTGGCACATAAGGGGGCCACTGGCACATATGAGGACCACTACACATAAGGGGGACTGACTATGGCACATAAGGGGACGGCTACTGGCACATAAGGGGGACAGGCCACTGGCACATATAAGGGACTGCTACTGGCACATAAGGGGACCACTGGCACATATGGGGGCCACTGGCACATATGGGGACGCCACTGGCACATAAGGGGGACGGCTACTGGCACATAAGGGGAGGCTCACTGGCACATATAGGAGGCCACTGGCACATAAGGGGGACCACTGGCACATAAGGAGGACTACTGGCACATAAGGGAGGCCACTGGCACATAAGGGGACTAGCTACTGGCACATAAGGGGGACGGCTACTGGCACATATAGGGGACGGCTACTGGCACATATGGGGGACTACATGGCACATATGGGACTACTGGCACATAAGGGGGACTAACTGGCACGTGAGGGAGGCCACTAAGACGTAAGGGGCGCGCTAGTGGCACAAAGCAGGACCACTGGCACATAAGGGCACTACTACTGGCATAAGGGGAGGCTACTGCGAAATAAGGAGGACGACACTGGCACATATAGGAGGGACGGCTACCAGAGGCACATAAGGAGGGACCGCTACTGTACAATATAAGGAGGGACGACTACCAGGTACATACATGAGGGACGGCTACTGCACATAAGGAGGGACGGCTACTGGCACATAAGGAGGGTCGGCTACTGGCACATAAGGCGGACGGCTACTGGCACATAACTGGGACGCTACACTGGCACATGAGGGCACAACGCATAATAAGGACAACATGGCGGTCTGGTCTGAAGGTCTGAAAGGATAAGACGAGGACAGAAAACATTTACATCAAAGGAGACGCCACTGGATGTAACAGAAAGCGCCCTGTATTTCTGTAGTGATGGGATCAGAGGCATAACGATGGCGTGTGACCAGGTAGTGGAGGCGGGATATAGGTGTGGCTGAGGTATAACATGGGCGTGGCTGGAGGTAGGGCATGGGTGGGGCCTGAAGGGGGCCCTTGATTTATTTTGCCCGGGTGCCCTGGAGGGTTCTCAGTCCGCCCCTGGTGCTGAAGGGATAGAGAGAGCACCATATCTCATCATCTGGTGGAGCTGCACGTTTCCAGATCCTTCTGGGAGGGATTTTTCCATGTGCACTCATTATGGGGAACAAACCAGCAGGCTCCCCACAAGTAGCTTTGGCTACAGCGACTGTTAAAAGTGTTTTCCAAGACTAATACTGATGTGACCTATCCTCTGGTGCTTGGTATCACAGTTCAGCCCACCTCACTTCAATGGGCATGAGCTGCTTCTAGGCCACGGGACTGATGAGCATGTTGCTGTCATTGGCCTAGGAAAAGCTTAGAGAAGGCTGCAGCACTACTACGAGCAGCCGCTTGGCTCTGCAAACAGGCGATCGCCTCGCATGGAGGTACTAGGAACTTTCTGCTACGATCCCTGAACTTTGGCACACCTTGATCACCTTCAGGATTCCCTGACTTGACTCTGTTTCCTGCCGTGGGGTGGATTCAACATCCCACATGTGATTAAAACACATTTTTTCTTTCCTCCCTCTCCTTCCCTCTCTCCTTTTTCCTTCTTCCTTCTCTTCCACCTTGATTCACACTTTGGTAGTTTGTTATGACTCAGCTGGCCTAGCCACCCCTAGGTATATTCTCTATCCTGAAAATTATCCTTTCCTACAATACACATTCCTTACTACATTGACCTTACCACTTTTCAATCTGTTTCCCTGTGTATTGTACAAATATCATGTTTGCTCATAGTTTATTAATTACATTCGTGGAGGTTAATAATTCTTTTCCGCTTCCTCTAGCTTATGTACCACGAGGAAACTGAAAACAGTGGGGACTGGGTTTATATTAATCATGGAGCTCACCTGACTTGGTTATTTTTTTAATAGGGCCCTGTGAGACCCTTTGTTATATTTGTTATGTTATTTGCTTTTCTGTACTTTTGTGAAAACTTGAAT
>JAKVIS010004182.1:0-14596 GCA_033119425.1 Bufotes viridis | reverse complement strand
TAAGAGCACCAATCAACAGGTAAGGGGCACGTTTTTGTGTGCGTCAAACGAAGGTGTCAGATTATGAAAGATTTGTTTGAGGGAACTAGTGGCGCTTCTGTGCAGATTGGAATACTGTCCAGCGTCTATTAGCAAGCCCAGAACACAAAAGCCTTCTTAACTGTTCTGATGGTATGGAAAACTGAACTCTTAGATTAACCCTCGTTACTCGCTTTCTCAACACACAGGAATATAAAGCGGCCACCGACAAAGCTAAGCCTTTTCTGTTTCTTGCTTTTTGGCCGCTGAAATGCAGGTGCAGTTCAGCTTAGCTTCTACAACTCACCACCTCTCATGATATACCATACCTTTTATGCATTTTGGAGTTGGCAGAATGAGGATGCACCAGCCTGTCCAATCAAAGTTCTGTGCTAGCACTAAATTAACTTAGCACCTCTGTAACTGAGCTACATGCTGCAGGAATCGAAAAAGCAGATTCCAACCCAGTATTTTAATGCAGCTATAGTGAAAAGTGCTCATAAACTAGGTTTTCTCCTTGCTGACTTCTGTGGTTGCAATACAAACCCTTGCCAACATTTCTTATTCATTGAAATGACAACTGTGTTTAACTGCAAATCAAAATGGCTGCCTCCAGAAAATCAATATGGCAGCCTCCATAAAAATTTCAATAGACGGAACACTGAGCGTGTCACAATGGAACCCTTCAGCATACATGGATGATGACATCACAATAGACCCTTGCTGTTTTCCTCCTGGCAGCAGCCATGATGTCTTCATTCTTCAGTCAGGTGTGGATCCATGCACCTCAACAGGTAAGGGCACCAATCAACAGGTAAGGGCACGTTTTTTGTGTGCGTCATACAAAGGTGTCAGATTATGAAAGATTTGTTTGAGGGAACTAGTGGCGCTTCTGTGCAGATTGGAATACTGTCCAGCGTCTATTAGCAAGCCCAGAACACAAAAGCCTTCTTAACTGTTCCTGATGGTATGGAAAACTGAACTCTTAGATTAACCCTCGTTACTCGCTTTCTCAACACAGGAATATAAAGCGGCCACCGACAAAGCTAAGCCTTTTCTGTTTCTTGCTTTTTGGCCGCTGAAATGCAGGTGCAGTTCAGCTTAGCTTCTGCAACTCACCACCTCTCATGATATACCATACCTTTTATGCATTTTTGGAGTTGGCAGAATGAGGATGCACCAGCCTGTCCAATCAAAGTTCTGTGCTAGCACTAAATTAACTTAGCACCTCTGTAACTGAGCTACATGCTGCAGGAATCAAAAGCAGATTCCAACCCAGTATTTTAATGCAGCTATAGTGAAAAGTGCTCATAAACTAGGTTTTCTCCTTGCTGACTTCTGTGGTTGCAATCCAATCCCTTGCCAACATTTCTTATTCATTGAAATGACAACTGTGTTTAACTGCAAATCAAAATGGCTGCCTCCAGAAAATCAATATGGCAGCCTCCATAAAAATTTCAATAGACGGAACACTGGCGTGTCACAATGGAACCCTTCAGCATACATGGATGATGACATCACAATGGACCCTTGCTGTTTTCCTCCCTGGCAGCAGCCATGATGCTTCATTCTTCAGTCAGGTGTGGATCCATGCACCTCAACAGGTAAGGGCACCAATCAACAGGTAAGGGCACGTTTTGTGTGCGTCAAACAAAGGTGTCAGATTATGAAAGATTTGTTTGAGGGAACTAGTGGCGCTTCTGTGCAGATTGGAATACTGTCCAGCGTCTATTAGCAAGCCCAGAACACAAAAGCCTTCTTAACTGTTCCTGATGGTATGGAAAACTGAACTCTTAGATTAACCCTCGTTACTCGCTTTCTCAACACAGGAATATAAAGCGGCCACCGACAAAGCTAAGCCTTTTCTGTTTCTTGCTTTTTGGCCGCTGAAATGCAGGTGCAGTTCAGCTAACTTCTGCAACTCACCACCTCTCATGATATACCATACCTTTTATGCATTTTTGGAGTTGGCAGAATGAGGATGCACCAGCCTGTCCAATCAAAGTTCTGTGCTAGCACTAAATTAACTTAGCACCTCTGTAACTGAGCTACATGCTGCAGGAATCGAAAAGTAGATTCCAACCCAGTATTTTAATGCAGCTATAGTGAAAAGTGCTCATAAACTAGGTTTTCTCCTTGCTGACTTCTGTGGTTGCAATACAAACCCTTGCCAACATTTCTTATTCATTGAAATGACAACTGTGTTTAACTGCAAATCAAAATGGCTGCCTCCAGAAAATCAATATGGCAGCCTCCATAAAAATTTCAATAGACGGAACACTGAGCGTGTCACAATGGAACCCTTCAGCATACATGGATGATGACATCACAATAGACCCTTGCTGTTTTCCTCCTGGCAGCAGCCATGATGCTTCATTCTTCAGTCAGGTGTGGATCCATGCACCTCAACAGGTAAGTGCAGCAATCAACAGGTAAGGGCACGTTTTTGTGTGCGTCAAGCGAAGGTGTCAGATTATGAAAGATTTGTTTGAGGGAACAAGTGGCGCTTCTGTGCAGATTGGAATACTGTCCAGCGTCTATTAGCAAGCCCAGAACACAAAAGCCTTCTTAACTGTTCCTGATGGTATGGGAAACTGAACTCTTAGATTAACCCTCGTTACTCGCTTTCTCAACACAGGAATATAAAGCGGCCACTGACAAAGCTAAGCCTTTTCTGTTTCTTGCTTTTGGCAGCTGAAATGCAGGTGCAGTTCAGCTTAACTTCTGCAACTCACCACCTCTCATGAGATACCATACCTTTTATGCATTTTTGGAGTTGGCAGAATGAGGATGCACCAGCCTGTCCAATCAAAGTTCTGTGCTAGCACTAAATTACCTTAGCACCTCTGTAACTGAGCTACATGCTGCAGGAATCCAAAAGCAGATTCCAACCCAGTATTTTAATGCAGCAGTATAGTGAAACAGTGCTCATAAACTAGGTTTTCTCCTTGCTGACTTCTGTGGTTGCAATCCAATCCCTTGCCAACATTTCTTATTCATTGAAATGACAACTGTGTTTAACTGCAAATCAAAATGGCTGCCTCCAGAAAATCAATATGGCAGCCTCCATAAAAATTTCAATAGACGGAACACTGAGCGTGTCACAATGGAACCCTTCAGCATACATGGATGATGACATCACAATGGACCCTTGCTGTTTTCCTCCTGGCAGCAGCCATGATGCTTCATTCTTCAGTCAGGTGTGGATCCATGCACCTCAACAGGTAAGGGCACCAATCAACAGGTAAGGGCACGTTTTTGTGTGCGTCAAACGAAGGTGTCAGATTATGAAAGATTTGTTTGAGGGAACTAGTGGCGCTTCTGTGCAGATTGGAATACTGTCCAGCGTCTATTAGCAAGCCCAGAACACAAAAGCCTTCTTAACTGTTCCTGATGGTATGGAAAACTGAACTCTTAGATTAACCCTCGTTACTCGCTTTCTCAACACAGGAATATAAAGCGGCCACCGACAAAGCTAAGCCTTTTCTGTTTCTTGCTTTTTGGCCGCTGAAATGCAGGTGCAGTTCAGCTTAGCTTCTGCAACTCACCACCTCTCATGATATACCATACCTTTTATGCATTTTTGGAGTTGGCAGAATGAGGATGCACCAGCCTGTCCAATCAAAGTTCTGTGCTAGAACTAAATTAACTTAGCACCTCTGTAACTGAGCTACATGCTGCAGGAATCGAAAAGCAGATTCCAACCCAGTATTTTAATGCAGCTATAGTGAAAAGTGCACATAAACTAGGTTTTCTCCTTGCTGACTTCTGTGGTTGCAATACAAACCCTTGCCAACATTTCTTATTCATTGAAATGATAACTGTGTTTAACTGCAAATCAAAATGGCTGCCTCCAGAAAATCAATATGGCAGCCTCCATAAAAATTTCAATAGACGGAACACTGAGCGTGTCACAATGGAACCCTTCAGCATACATGGATGATGACATCACAATAGACCCTTGCTGTTTTCCTCCCTGGCAGCAGCCATGATGCTTCATTCTTCAGTCAGGTGTGGATCCATGCACCTCAACAGGTAAGGTCACCAATCAACAGGTAAGGGCACGTTTTTGTGTGCGTCATACAAAGGTGTCAGATTATGAAAGATTTGTTTGAGGGAACTAGTGGCGCTTCTGTGCAGATTGGAATACTGTCCAGCATCTATTAGCAAGCCCAGAACACAAAAGCCTTCTTAATTGTTCCTGATGGTATGGAAAACTGAACTCTTAGATTAACCCTCGTTACTCGCTTTCTCAACACAGGAATATAAAGCGGCCACCGACAAAGCTAAGCCTTTTCTGTTTCTTGCTTTTTGGCCGCTGAAATGCAGGTGCAGTTCAGCTTAACTTCTGCAACTCACCATCTCTCATGATATACCATACCTTTTATGCATTTTTGGAGTTGGCAGAATGAGGATGCACCAGCCTGTCCAATCAAAGTTCTGTGCTAGAACTAAATTAACTTAGCACCTCTGTAACTGAGCTACATGCTGCAGGAATCGAAAAGTAGATTCCAACCCAGTATTTTAATGCAGCTATAGTGAAAAGTGCTCATAAACTAGGTTTTCTCCTTGCTGACTTCTGTGGTTGCAATACAAACCCTTGCCAACATTTCTTATTCATTGAAATGACAACTGTGTTTAACTGCAAATCAAAATGGCTGCCTCCAGAAAATCAATATGGCAGCCTCCATAAAAATTTCAATAGACGGAACACTGAGCGTGTCACAATGGAACCCTTCAGCATACATGGATGATGACATCACAATAGACCCTTGCTGTTTTCCTCCCTGGCAGCAGCCATGATGCTTCATTCTTCAGTCAGGTGTGGATCCATGCACCTCAACAGGTAAGTGCAGCAATCAACAGGTAAGGGCACGTTTTTGTGTGCGTCAAACGAAGGTGTCAGATTATGAAAGATTTGTTTGAGGGAACAAGTGGCGCTTCTGTGCAGATTGGAATACTGTCCAGCGTCTATTAGCAAGCCCAGAACACAAAAGCCTTCTTAACTGTTCCTGATGGTATGGGAAACTGAACTCTTAGATTAACCCTCGTTACTCACTTTCTCAACACAGGAATATAAAGCGGCCACTGACAAAGCTAAGCCTTTTCTGTTTCTTGCTTTTTGGCCGCTGAAATGCAGGTGCAGTTCAGCTTAACTTCTGCAACTCACCACCTCTCATGAGATACCATACCTTTTATGCATTTTTGGAGTTGGCAGAAAGAGGATGCACCAGCCTGTCCAATCAAAGTTCTGTGCTAGCACTAAATTACCTTAGCACCTCTGTAACTGAGCTACATGCTGCAGGAATCCAAAAGCAGATTCCAACCCAGTATTTTAATGCAGTTACAGTATAGTGAAACATGCTCATTAACTAGGTTTTCTCCTTGCTGACTTCTGTGGTTGCAATCCAATCCCTTGCCAACATTTCTTATTCATTGAAATGACAACTGTGTTTAACTGCAAATCAAAATGGCTGCCTCCAGAAAATCAATATGGCAGCCTCCATAAAAATTTCAATAGACGGAACACTGAGCGTGTCACAATGGAACCCTTCAGCATACATAGATGATGACATCACAATGGACCCTTGCTGTTTTCCTCCCTGGCAGCAGCCATGATGCTTCATTCTTCAGTCAGGTGTGGATCCATGCACCTCAACAGGTAAGAGCACCAATCAACAGGTAAGGGCACGTTTTTGTGTGCGTCAAACGAAGGTGTCAGATTATGAAAGATTTGTTTGAGGGAACTAGTGGCGCTTCTGTGCAGATTGGGATACTGTCAAGCGTCTATTAGCAAGCCCAGAACACAAAAGCCTTCTTAACTGTTCCTGATGGTATGGAAAACTGAACTCTTAGATTAACCCTCGTTACTCGCTTTCTCAACACAGGAATATAAAGCGGCCACCGACAAAGCTAAGCCTTTTCTGTTTCTTGCTTTTTGGCCGCTGAAATGCAGGTGCAGTTCAGCTTAGCTTCTGCAACTCACCACCTCTCATGATATACCATACCTTTTATGCATTTTTGGAGTTGGCAGAATGAGGATGCACCAGCCTGTCCAATCAAAGTTCTGTGCTAGAACTAAATTAACTTAGCACCTCTGTAACTGAGCTACATGCTGCAGGAATCGAAAAGCAGATTCCAACCCAGTATTTTAATGCAGCTATAGTGAAAAGTGCTCATAAACTAGGTTTTCTCCTTGCTGACTTCTGTGGTTGCAATACAAACCCTTGCCAACATTTCTTATTCATTGAAATGACAACTGTGTTTAACTGCAAATCAAAATGGCTGCCTCCAGAAAATCAATATGGCAGCCTCCATAAAAATTTCAATAGACGGAACACTGAGCGTGTCACAATGGAACCCTTCAGCATACATGGATGATGACATCACAATGGACCCTTGCTGTTTTCCTCCCTGGCAGCAGCCATGATGCTTCATTCTTCAGTCAGGTGTGGATCCATGCACCTCAACAGGTAAGAGCACCAATCAACAGGTAAGGGCACGTTTTTGTGTGCGTCAAACGAAGGTGTCAGATTATGAAAGATTTGTTTGAGGGAACTAGTGGCGCTTCTGTGCAGATTGGAATACTGTCCAGCGTCTATTAGCAAGCCCAGAACACAAAAGCCTTCTTAACTGTTCCTGATGGTATGGAAAACTGAACTCTTAGATTAACCCTCGTTACTCGCTTTCTCAACACAGGAATATAAAGCGGCCACCGACAAAGCTAAGCCTTTTCTGTTTCTTGCTTTTTGGCCGCTGAAATGCAGGTGCAGTTCAGCTTAGCTTCTGCAACTCACCACCTCTCATGATATACCATACCTTTTATGCATTTTTGGAGTTGGCAGAATGAGGATGCACCAGCCTGTCCAATCAAAGTTCTGTGCTAGAACTAAATTAACTTAGCACCTCTGTAACTGAGCTACATGCTGCAGGAATCGAAAAGCAGATTCCAACCCAGTATTTTAATGCAGCTATAGTGAAAAGTGCTCATAAACTAGGTTTTCTCCTTGCTGACTTCTGTGGTTGCAATACAAACCCTTGCCAACATTTCTTATTCATTGAAATGACAACTGTGTTTAACTGCAAATCAAAATGGCTGCCTCCAGAAAATCAATATGGCAGCCTCCATAAAAATTTCAATAGACGGAACACTGAGCGTGTCACAATGGAACCCTTCAGCATACATGGATGATGACATCACAATGGACCCTTGCTGTTTTCCTCCCTGGCAGCAGCCATGATGCTTCATTCTTCAGTCAGGTGTGGATCCATGCACCTCAACAGGTAAGAGCACCAATCAACAGGTAAGGGCACGTTTTTGTGTGCGTCAAGCGAAGGTGTCAGATTATGAAAGATTTGTTTGAGGGAACTAGTGGCGCTTCTGTGCAGATTGGAATACTGTCCAGCATCTATTAGCAAGCCCAGAACACAAAAGCCTTCTTAACTGTTCCTGATGGTATGGAAAACTGAACTCTTAGATTAACCCTCGTTACTCGCTTTCTCAACACAGGAATATAAAGCGGCCACCGACAAAGCTAAGCCTTTTCTGTTTCTTGCTTTTTGGCCGCTGAAATGCAGGTGCAGTTCAGCTTAGCTTCTGCAACTCACCACCTCTCATGATATACCATACCTTTTATGCATTTTTGGAGTTGGCAGAATGAGGATGCACCAGCCTGTCCAATCAAAGTTCTGTGCTAGAACTAAATTAACTTAGCACCTCTGTAACTGAGCTACATGCTGCAGGAATCCAAAAGCAGATTCCAACCCAGTATTTTAATGCAGCTATAGTGAAAAGTGCTCATAAACTAGGTTTTCTCCTTGCTGACTTCTGTGGTTGCAATACAAACCCTTGCCAACATTTCTTATTCATTGAAATGACAACTGTGTTTAACTGCAAATCAAAATGGCTGCCTCCAGAAAATCAATATGGCAGCCTCCATAAAAATTTCAATAGACGGAACACTGAGCGTGTCACAATGGAACCCTTCAGCATACATGGATGATGACATCACAATGGACCCTTGCTGTTTTCCTCCCTGGCAGCAGCCATGATGCTTCATTCTTCAGTCAGGTGTGGATCCATGCACCTCAACAGGTAAGGGCACCAATCAACAGGTAAGGGCACGTTTTTGTGTGCGTCAAACAAAGGTGTCAGATTATGAAAGATTTGTTTGAGGGAACTAGTGGCGCTTCTGTGCAGATTGGAATACTGTCCAGCGTCTATTAGCAAGCCCAGAACACAAAAGCCTTCTTAACTGTTCCTGATGGTATGGAAAACTGAACTCTTAGATTAACCCTCGTTACTCGCTTTCTCAACACAGGAATATAAAGCGGCCACCGACAAAGCTAAGCCTTTTCTGTTTCTTGCTTTTTGGCCGCTGAAATGCAGGTGCAGTTCAGCTTAGCTTCTGCAACTCACCACCTCTCATGATATACCATACCTTTTATGCATTTTTGGAGTTGGCAGAATGAGGATGCACCAGCCTGTCCAATCAAAGTTCTGTGCTAGAACTAAATTAACTTAGCACCTCTGTAACTGAGCTACATGCTGCAGGAATCGAAAAGCAGATTCCAACCCAGTATTTTAATGCAGCTATAGTGAAAAGTGCTCATAAACTAGGTTTTCTCCTTGCTGACTTCTGTGGTTGCAATACAAACCCTTGCCAACATTTCTTATTCATTGAAATGACAACTGTGTTTAACTGCAAATCAAAATGGCTGCCTCCAGAAAATCAATATGGCAGCCTCCATAAAAATTTCAATAGACGGAACACTGAGCGTGTCACAATGGAACCCTTCAGCATACATGGATGATGACATCACAATAGACCCTTGCTGTTTTCCTCCCTGGCAGCAGCCATGATGCTTCATTCTTCAGTCAGGTGTGGATCCATGCACCTCAACAGGTAAGGGCACCAATCAACAGGTAAGGGCACGTTTTTGTGTGCGTCAAACGAAGGTGTCAGATTATGAAAGATTTGTTTGAGGGAACTAGTGGCGCTTCTGTGCAGATTGGAATACTGTCCAGCATCTATTAGCAAGCCCAGAACACAAAAGCCTTCTTAACTGTTCCTGATGGTATGGAAAACTGAACTCTTAGATTAACCCTCGTTACTCGCTTTCTCAACACAGGAATATAAGCGGCCACCGACAAAGCTAAGCCTTTTCTGTTTCTTGCTTTTTGGCCGCTGAAATGCAGGTGCAGTTCAGCTTAACTTCTGCAACTCACCACCTCTCATGATATACCATACCTTTTATGCATTTTTGGAGTTGGCAGAATGAGGATGCACCAGCCTGTCCAATCAAAGTTCTGTGCTAGAACTAAATTAACTTAGCACCTCTGTAACTGAGCTACATGCTGCAGGAATCGAAAAGCAGATTCCAACCCAGTATTTTAATGCAGCTATAGTGAAAAGTGCTCATAAACTAGGTTTTCTCCTTGCTGACTTCTGTGGTTGCAATACAAACCCTTGCCAACATTTCTTATTCATTGAAATGACAACTGTGTTTAACTGCAAATCAAAATGGCTGCCTCCAGAAAATCAATATGGCAGCCTCCATAAAAATTTCAATAGACGGAACACTGAGCGTGTCACAATGGAACCCTTCAGCATACATGGATGATGACATCACAATGGACCCTTGCTGTTTTCCTCCCTGGCAGCAGCCATGATGCTTCATTCTTCAGTCAGGTGTGGATCCATGCACCTCAACAGGTAAGAGCACCAATCAACAGGTAAGGGCACGTTTTTGTGTGCGTCAAGCGAAGGTGTCAGATTATGAAAGATTTGTTTGAGGGAACTAGTGGCGCTTCTGTGCAGATTGGAATACTGTCCAGCGTCTATTAGCAAGCCCAGAACACAAAAGCCTTCTTAACTGTTCCTGATGGTATGGAAAACTGAACTCTTAGATTAACCCTCGTTACTCGCTTTCTCAACACAGGAATATAAAGCGGCCACCGACAAAGCTAAGCCTTTTCTGTTTCTTGCTTTTTGGCCGCTGAAATGCAGGTGCAGTTCAGCTTAGCTTCTGCAACTCACCACCTCTCATGAGATACCATACCTTTTATGCATTTTTGGAGTTGGCAGAATGAGGATGCACCAGCCTGTCCAATCAAAGTTCTGTGCTAGAACTAAATTAACTTAGCACCTCTGTAACTGAGCTACATGCTGCAGGAATCGAAAAGCAGATTCCAACCCAGTATTTTAATGCAGCTATAGTGAAAAGTGCTCATAAACTAGGTTTTCTCCTTGCTGACTTCTGTGGTTGCAATACAAACCCTTGCCAACATTTCTTATTCATTGAAATGACAACTGTGTTTAACTGCAAATCAAAATGGCTGCCTCCAGAAAATCAATATGGCAGCCTCCATAAAAATTTCAATAGACGGAACACTGAGCGTGTCACAATGGAACCCTTCAGCATACATGGATGATGACATCACAATAGACCCTTGCTGTTTTCCTCCCTGGCAGCAGCCATGATGCTTCATTCTTCAGTCAGGTGTGGATCCATGCACCTCAACAGGTAAGGGCACCAATCAACAGGTAAGGGCACGTTTTTGTGTGCGTCAAACGAAGGTGTCAGATTATGAAAGATTTGTTTGAGGGAACTAGTGGCGCTTCTGTGCAGATTGGAATACTGTCCAGCGTCTATTAGCAAGCCCAGAACACAAAAGCCTTCTTAACTGTTCCTGATGGTATGGAAAACTGAACTCTTAGATTAACCCTCGTTACTCGCTTTCTCAACACAGGAATATAAAGCGGCCACCGACAAAGCTAAGCCTTTTCTGTTTCTTGCTTTTTGGCCGCTGAAATGCAGGTGCAGTTCAGCTTAGCTTCTGCAACTCACCACCTCTCATGATATACCATACCTTTTATGCATTTTGGAGTTGGCAGAATGAGGATGCACCAGCCTGTCCAATCAAAGTTCTGTGCTAGAACTAAATTAACTTAGCACCTCTGTAACTGAGCTACATGCTGCAGGAATCGAAAAGTAGATTCCAACCCAGTATTTTAATGCAGCTATAGTGAAAAGTGCTCATAAACTAGGTTTTCTCCTTGCTGACTTCTGTGGTTGCAATACAAACCCTTGCCAACATTTCTTATTCATTGAAATGACAACTGTGTTTAACTGCAAATCAAAATGGCTGCCTCCAGAAAATCAATATGGCAGCCTCCATAAAAATTTCAATAGACGGAACACTGAGCGTGTCACAATGGAACCCTTCAGCATACATGGATGATGACATCACAATGGACCCTTGCTGTTTTCCTCCCTGGCAGCAGCCATGATGCTTCATTCTTCAGTCAGGTGTGGATCCATGCACCTCAACAGGTAAGAGCACCAATCAACAGGTAAGGGCACGTTTTTGTGTGCGTCAAGCGAAGGTGTCAGATTATGAAAGATTTGTTTGAGGGAACAAGTGGCGCTTCTGTGCAGATTGGAATACTGTCCAGCGTCTATTAGCAAGCCCAGAACACAAAAGCCTTCTTAACTGTTCCTGATGGTATGGAAAACTGAACTCTTAGATTAACCCTCGTTACTCGCTTTCTCAACACAGGAATATAAAGCGGCCACCGACAAAGCTAAGCCTTTTCTGTTTCTTGCTTTTTGGCCGCTGAAATGCAGGTGCAGTTCAGCTTAGCTTCTGCAACTCACCACCTCTCATGATATACCATACCTTTTATGCATTTTTGGAGTTGGCAGAATGAGGATGCACCAGCCTGTCCAATCAAAGTTCTGTGCTAGAACTAAATTAACTTAGCACCTCTGTAACTGAGCTACATGCTGCAGGAATCGAAAAGCAGATTCCAACCCAGTATTTTAATGCAGCTATAGTGAAAAGTGCTCATAAACTAGGTTTTCTCCTTGCTGACTTCTGTGGTTGCAATACAAACCCTTGCCAACATTTCTTATTCATTGAAATGACAACTGTGTTTAACTGCAAATCAAAATGGCTGCCTCCAGAAAATCAATATGGCAGCCTCCATAAAAATTTCAATAGACGGAACACTGAGCGTGTCACAATGGAACCCTTCAGCATACATGGATGATGACATCACAATGGACCCTTGCTGTTTTCCTCCCTGGCAGCAGCCATGATGCTTCATTCTTCAGTCAGGTGTGGATCCATGCACCTCAACAGGTAAGAGCACCAATCAACAGGTAAGGGCACGTTTTTGTGTGCGTCAAGCGAAGGTGTCAGATTATGAAAGATTTGTTTGAGGGAACTAGTGGCGCTTCTGTGCAGATTGGAATACTGTCCAGCGTCTATTAGCAAGCCCAGAACACAAAAGCCTTCTTAACTGTTCCTGATGGTATGGAAAACTGAACTCTTAGATTAACCCTCGTTACTCGCTTTCTCAACACAGGAATATAAAGCGGCCACCGACAAAGCTAAGCCTTTTCTGTTTCTTGCTTTTGGCCGCTGAAATGCAGGTGCAGTTCAGCTTAGCTTCTGCAACTCACCACCTCTCATGATATACCATACCTTTTATGCATTTTTGGAGTTGGCAGAATGAGGATGCACCAGCCTGTCCAATCAAAGTTCTGTGCTAGAACTAAATTAACTTAGCACCTCTGTAACTGAGCTACATGCTGCAGGAATCCAAAAGCAGATTCCAACCCAGTATTTTAATGCAGCTATAGTGAAAAGTGCTCATAAACTAGGTTTTCTCCTTGCTGACTTCTGTGGTTGCAATACAAACCCTTGCCAACATTTCTTATTCATTGAAATGACAACTGTGTTTAACTGCAAATCAAAATGGCTGCCTCCAGAAAATCAATATGGCAGCCTCCATAAAAATTTCAATAGACGGAACACTGAGCGTGTCACAATGGAACCCTTCAGCATACATGGATGATGACATCACAATGGACCCTTGCTGTTTTCCTCCCTGGCAGCAGCCATGATGCTTCATTCTTCAGTCAGGTGTGGATCCATGCACCTCAACAGGTAAGGGCACCAATCAACAGGTAAGGGCACGTTTTTGTGTGCGTCAAACAAAGGTGTCAGATTATGAAAGATTTGTTTGAGGGAACTAGTGGCGCTTCTGTGCAGATTGGAATACTGTCCAGCGTCTATTAGCAAGCCCAGAACACAAAAGCCTTCTTAACTGTTCCTGATGGTATGGAAAACTGAACTCTTAGATTAACCCTCGTTACTCGCTTTCTCAACACAGGAATATAAAGCGGCCACCGACAAAGCTAAGCCTTTTCTGTTTCTTGCTTTTTGGCCGCTGAAATGCAGGTGCAGTTCAGCTTAGCTTCTGCAACTCACCACCTCTCATGATATACCATACCTTTTATGCATTTTTGGAGTTGGCAGAATGAGGATGCACCAGCCTGTCCAATCAAAGTTCTGTGCTAGAACTAAATTAACTTAGCACCTCTGTAACTGAGCTACATGCTGCAGGAATCGAAAAGCAGATTCCAACCCAGTATTTTAATGCAGCTATAGTGAAAAGTGCTCATAAACTAGGTTTTCTCCTTGCTGACTTCTGTGGTTGCAATACAAACCCTTGCCAACATTTCTTATTCATTGAAATGACAACTGTGTTTAACTGCAAATCAAAATGGCTGCCTCCAGAAAATCAATATGGCAGCCTCCATAAAAATTTCAATAGACGGAACACTGAGCGTGTCACAATGGAACCCTTCAGCATACATGGATGATGACATCACAATAGACCCTTGCTGTTTTCCTCCCTGGCAGCAGCCATGATGCTTCATTCTTCAGTCAGGTGTGGATCCATGCACCTCAACAGGTAGGGCACCAATCAACAGGTAAGGGCACGTTTTTGTGTGCGTCAAACGAAGGTGTCAGATTATGAAAGATTTGTTTGAGGAACAAGTGGCGCTTCTGTGCAGATTGGAATACTGTCCAGCGTCTATTAGCAAGCCCAGAACACAAAAGCCTTCTTAACTGTTCCTGATGGTATGGAAAACTGAACTCTTAGATTAACCCTCGTTACTCGCTTTCTCAACACAGGAATATAAAGCGGCCACCGACAAAGCTAAGCCTTTTCTGTTTCTTGCTTTTTGGCCGCTGAAATGCAGGTGCAGTTCAGCTTAGCTTCTGCAACTCACCACCTCTCATGAGATACCATACCTTTTATGCATTTTTGGAGTTGGCAGAATGAGGATGCACCAGCCTGTCTAATCAAAGTTCTGTGCTAGCACTAAATTAACTTAGCACCTCTGTAGCTGAGCTACATGCTGCAGGAATCGAAAAGCAGATTACAACCCAGTATTTTAATGCAGCTATAGTGAAAAGTGCTCATAAACTAGGTTTTCTCCTTGCTGACTTCTGTGGTTGCAATACAAACCCTTGCCAACATTTCTTATTCATTGAAATGACAACTGTGTTTAACTGCAAATCAAAATGGCTGCCTCCAGAAAATCAATATGGCAGCCTCCATAAAAATTTCAATAGACGGAACACTGAGCGTGTCACAATGGAACCCTTCAGCATACATGGATGATGACATCACAATGGACCCTTGCTGTTTTCCTCCCTGGCAGCAGCCATGATGCTTCATTCTTCAGTCAGGTGTGGATCCATGCACCTCAACAG
>JAKVIS010004181.1:0-14643 GCA_033119425.1 Bufotes viridis | reverse complement strand
TCTTCTAGGACTATTTCCAGTACCAGCTCTATGGTCTGAACTGAAGACATATCCTTTTTGGTTTGAATAAATGTTCATTGTATGTTTCCTTTTCAGGTTTATAGACATTATTCATCAGTTTATTCATCAGGTTTATGGACATTATTCATTGTTATTTTATACAATTCCAATGTGTGCGTATACATAGTAGGGTTGTTTCGGGTATCGAACTTTCGATACCCAATCGATACTTTTCTCTGGTATCGCACTCGATACCAGGAAAAGTATTTTATCGATACTGGGCTGCACTACTGCACAGCCCAGTATAGAGAGAACATGGCTGCGCCGCTCTCAGCGCGGCCATGTTCTCCTCGGCAGCACAGGGAGAAGGAGGCAGTGTCTCTCTCCCCTGTGCTGCCGCTCAACCAATAGAGGGAGAGGGGCGGAGCGGGGGCGGGAGGAGGGGCGGAGCTGGGGACGGAGCACTGGGCCAGCAATGCCGAGTACAGTTTCTATATAAATGCAGGCAGAAGACACAGGCTGCCGGCACCTGCCTGACCCAGCACTGCAATCAGAGGCAATTAACCCCTCAGGTGCGGCACCTGAGGGGTTAATAGCCTCTGATCGCAGCGCTCGGTCACAGGCAGGTGCCGGCAGCCTGTGCCTTCTGCCTGCATTTATATGTATTAAAACATTGGTGGGCAGTGGGCAGTGTGCCCCCCCCTTCCCCCCAGTAATAAAATCATTGGTGGCAGTGGCCACAGGGTCCCCTCACCTCCTCCTCATTGGTGGCAGTGGCAGTGATCGGAGCCCCAGCACTGTAATGCTGGGGCTCCGATCGGTTACCATGGTAACCAGGACGCTTCTGAAGTCCTGGCTGCCTTGGTCTGCTCCCTGCTGCTGTGTGCACTGTGCACAGGGCAGCAGGGAGAGGGTGAGATCCTATTTACCCTGATAGAGCTCTATTAGGGTGAATAGGATGAGAAGATCCCAGGTTCTAGCCCCTAAGGGGGAAAATAGTTAATAAATAAACTGTAAAAAAAAACACCAAAGTACACCAAAATATTAATTATAAATGACCCCCTTTCCCAATTTTACATATAAAATATATAAACAATAAATAAAATAATACATATCGCCGCGTCTCAAAAGCCCAAACTATTAAAAAAATCCACTTTTATGCGGTGAACGCCGTAAAAGAAAAAAAAAGAAAAAGAAAAAATGCACGATTCGCCATTTTCTTTTAGTCGCCTTGCCCCCACAAAAAAGTAGTATAGGACTGTTGTATTATGAGCCGGCGGTTTCATAAAATGTGGAATGCACGTGATTTCTTTGGCGTTTTTATTTTTTCGCGTGGTATCGAATGGTATCGAGTATCGCAATACTTTTTTATGGTATCGATACCGAATCAAAATTTTGGTACCGAAACAACTCTAATACATAGTGGTATCTACCGATACCAGGCGGGGAGTGTTCTGTTTCAGTATCTTGCATTCTGTATTGGTATGCTCCCCCCCCTCTATTTCAGCTTCTAGTTGGTTCAGTCTAGCCACTTCCTGTTTTCCCTGTCATGCATTGCAGTTTTGTGTGCTCTATTCTGAAGAGAATCTGAGGAGAATCTGTGTAGTATCTCATCTTCTTATCAAGGAGAATATTAGAGGCATAATTCTTTTACCATCTGGATTCCCTGCATATCTTGTAATACAATCTCCGGATTAAAAACTACTTGATTAACTCCTGGGTGTCTGATGCGTAAACTGTAAGTGGAGAATGTCTGATTCAACAAGTCACCTAACAGATGCGTGATTGTATAAAGCTGACATTTTGAAAACGCCACACACACGGACATCATCCGAATTTTTTTGCGGATCCGTTTTTTGCAGACAGCAAAATACTGAAAAAGCCATACGGTCGTGTTCAAGAGGCCTTATTATGGGCCCCTGCACCATCATTTTCACAGTACACAAGACAAGGAATACAAAGCGCAAAAATATTTTATTATTCAAGGGGTTATTCCATGACTAATGGAAAAAATCTAAATCGGACATCATATAGTACATGACTAAAGTTAAGCGGACACCTAGAATTTCGGGTTCGAAGGGTTCGGACAAACTTCACAAAATAGTTCAGGTTCGTGATTCGAACTATACCCGAACTTTACCCCGAACCTGAACCCCATTGAAGTCATGGGGACCCGAACTTTTTGGCACTAAAATGGCCCTAAAAATATAATGGAAAGGGCTAGAGGGCTGCAAAAGGCAGCAAAATGTGCTTAAGAGTATGGAAAGTGCTCTGCAAACAAATGTGGATAGGGAAATAACTTAAATAAAATAAAATTAAAATAAATAAAAAATTATTAACCTGCAACTCGGAGGAGGAGGTGGATGTGGAGTCGGAGGTTCAGGAGGTTGTGAATGTGGTGTTGTAGGTGGAAGCGGTGATGGAGGAGAAGGAGATGGCTAATTTTTTATTTGTTTTTTATAAATTGGGGTAGCCCCCAAAATAATCTGACAAATAAAAAAAAACAAATCAAAGAAAAAGTGCACTTGAGTACAAGAATGTATGATTGAGACGGGTATAAATGTCTACTCTGCACAAGGTACAGACAAGTCCTGTGGGATCCAAGCCTGGTTCATTTTAATGAACGTGAACTTGTCCACGTTGGCTGTGGACAGGTGGCTGCGTTTGTCTGTAATGACGCCCCTGCCGTGCTAAATACATGTTCAGACAATACACTGGCTGCAGGGCAGGCCAGCACCTCCAAGGCATAAAGGGAATCTCAGGCCATGTGGACAATTTGGCGACCCAGAAGTTGAATGGGGCAGAACCATCAGTCAGTACGTGTAGGTGTGTACACATGTACTGTTCCAACATGTTGTTCAAATGCTGCCTCCTGCTAAGACGTTCCTTATGAGCTGGTGATGCCGGTTGCTGTGGCGTGGTGACAAAGCTTTTCCACATGTTGGGCCATGCTAACCCTGACTTCTGAGGTGCTATCCGTGACCCAGCTGCGTTGGCGACCTCTTCCTCCACAGCCTCTGCCTTCGCCTTGTGCTTCCACTTGTCCCCCAGTGTCAGTTGGGAATGCCCTCAGGAGCGCGTCTACCAGCGTGCGCTTGTAGTCGCGCATCTTCCTATCACGCTCCAGTGAGGGAATTAAGGACGGCACGTTGTCTTTGTAACGGGGATCCAGCAGGGTGGCAACCCAGTAGTCAGCACAAGTTAAAATGTGGGCAACTGTTTGGTCATTGCGCAGGCACTGCAGCATGTAGTCGCTCATGTGTGCCAGGCTGCCCAGAGGTAAGGATAAGCTGTCCTCTGTAGGTGGTGTATCGTCTGTGTCCTCCGTATCCCCCAGCCATGCTCCAGTGATGGCCATGAGCTGCGTTGGGTGCCACCCTGCTGTGAACCCAGTTCCTCCTCCTCCTCTACCTCCTCCTCCTCCTCCAGAACTGTGCCCTGGCTGGCCACATGTGTACCTGGCCTCTGCTGGTGCAGGAACCCACCCTCTGAGCCACTTCTGAATGACTGGCCTGAAACCCTGTGAAATGCCCCTCTTCTTCCTCCTCTTCCTCCTGTGCCACATCCTCTTCCATCATCACCCTAAGTGCTTTTTCAATGAGACATAGAAGTGGTATTGTAACGCTAAGAATGGCGTAATCGGCACTGGCCATGTTGGTTGAGTACTTGAAACACCGCAACAAGGCACACAGGTCTCGCATAGAGGCCCACTCGTTGGTGGTGAAGTGGTGCTGTTCTGCAGAGAGACTGACCTGTGCGTGCTGCAGCTGAAACTCCACTAACGCCTTCTGCTGCTCCCACAGTCTCTCCAGCATATGCAAGGTGGAGTTCCACCTGGTGGGCACGTCGCATATGAGGCGGTGAGCGGGAAGGCCAAGGTATGCTGCAACACAGACAGGCGAGCAGCAGCAGGGTGAGAACGCCGAAAGCGCGCACAGAAGGACCGCACTTTGTGCAGCAGCTCTGACATGTCTGGGTAGTTTTAAAGAATTTCTGCACCACCAAATTCAGCACATGCGCCAGGCAAGGGATGTCGTCAAACCGGCTAGTCCCAGAACTGCTACAAGATTTCGCCCATTATCGCACACCACCAGGCCGGGCTTGAGGCTTACTGGCAGCAACCACTCATCGGTCTGTTCTTCTATGCTCCTCCACAGCTCCTGTGCGGTGTGGGGTTTGTCCCCCAAACACATGAGTTTAAAATTACCTGCTGACGTTTACCCCTGGCTGTGCTGAAGTTGGTGGTGAAGGTCTTTCGCTGACCAGATGAGGACGTGGTAGAGGAGGAGGAGGAAGCAGAGTAGGAGGAGGAAGCAACAGGAGGCAAAGAATTATCCCATGTGATCCTCGGTGGTGGAAGGACATGCACCAAACCACTATCCGCCTCAGGCCCAGCCACCACTATATTTACCCAGTGTGCAGTTAGGGAGCTATAGTGTCCCTGCCTGTGCTTACTGGTCCATGTATCTGTGGTTATGTGGACCTTGCCACAGATGGTGTTGCGCTTGCATGTGACATGGTGGAGATGCTTGGTGATGATGATGAAAGTGGTTGTGTTGGTGGTACATACTCTGTTTGCTGGGTGGCAGGTGCCACTGTGACTCCAGAGGTGGAGGAAGAGGCAGAGACAGCAGCAGAAGAGAAAGCAGGAGGAGCCTGAGACCTTTCTTGGTTTTTAAGGTGTTTACTCCACTGCAGTTCATGCTTTGCATATAGATGCCTGGTCATGCAGTTTGTGCTCAGGTTTAGAACGTTTATGCCTCGCTTCAGACTCTGATGGCACAATGTGCAAACCACTCGTGTCTTGTCGTCAGGACATTGTCTGAAGAACTGCCACGCCAATGAACTCCTTGGAGCTTGCTAGGGTGTGCTAGGTCCCTGGGTGTGGTGGGCAGTAACAGGCGTACTGTCTCGGGGACGGCCGCTCTGCTTCTGCACCCTGCTCCCTCTTTTGCTGTGCTGTTGCCTCTGTGCGACCACCGCCTCTTCCTCAGAACTGCATATGTCACTAGCATGAACTTGAGTCCATTTGGGGTCTAGGACCTCATCGTCCTCCACATCATCCTTCACCCATTCTTGACCCCTGCCCTCCTCGTCGGTCTGCACACTGCAGAAAGCCGCAGCAGTTGCCACCTGTGTTTTGTCATCATCAGAGACGTGTTGCGGTGGTATTCCCCTGTCCTCATCCTGCAACATAAGTGGTTGGGCATCAGTGCATTCAATGTCTTCCACTTCTGGGGCAGGGCTATGTGGATGGCCTGGGGAAACCCTGCCAAATAACGCTGCAGGTTCTGTCGCCTACACGCACCTGAGGATGGTTTTTCACTTGGACCTGTAGCTGGCGCAGAACAGCCACATCCTCTCCCAGCAATAAAAGCTCCACCAACACTACCATGACCATGTCCACATCCCTTATTTGAAGTTTTCCCACCAAACTAACAGATGGTTTATCTCAGGTGTCAATTTAAAGGGATTCTGTCACCGCCTAATACACCTTGAGAGAAGCCGATGCCAGCAGTCCGCATGGGCGCATTAGTCCGAGCCTGTGTGCACGCGCGGGATCTGGAAGCGGGAGTGAGACATGGCGCAGAGGTATAGTAGGCGGCACTGAAGACAGGGATGGCGGCGCTGGGCACCGGACGGCCATGGGTGCGGCCGGGCACCATGGATCAACAGACCTCCACTTGCGCACCTTAAATGAGTGATTGACAGGTTAGTAAAACCTGTTTTTTAGCAAAATAAAGCCACAAATCAATTTGATAAGGCCAGCTTGGGAATACTGATATTACCCTGGACATGAGCATTTGCTTAGCTCAGAGGGGTTATAGGGGGTGACAGAATCCCTTTAACTGCCAAAAGTCAACAATTAAGTTCACTAACAGTAAGGCAGTGCCCGTGTCTTAAACAGAATACATTTCTTTAGGTCACACAACAGTGTAACGGAGCAATTCAGTACAATTACTTCACTTTCAACAAAAATTTGATATTTCAAACCAAAAATGTAACAGCCGAGGTTAACGGTTTAATTTGTCAGAAATGCAGCGTACACCGCAAATGTGCAATCTACCACGAAACCAATGTTTTTGCAACCAACTATGTAAATGCGGAGTTCCACAGGTTACTTAAAATGACTGAAATACAGGGTAGGCCTCAGAACCGCAGAATTTTAAAACAGTTTTTTCAGCATTCTATGCAAAAGTGCTCTGTGGCACAACAACAGTATGGTTTTATTCCCCCAACTACAGAACTGCAGTATGTCACCGCAAACTTATAAAACAGTTTTTTCAGTGTTGTATGCAAATGTGTTCTATGGTACGACAGTAGGGGTTTATTCCCCCAAATACAGAAATGCACGATGTCACCGCAAAATTATAAAACTGTTTTTTGAGCGTTGTATGCAAACGTGCTCTGTAGTACGACAGTACGGGTTTATTCCCCCCAACTACAGAAATACAGTGTTTCACTGCAAAATTATAAAACAGTTTTTTCAGCGTTCTATGCAAAAGTGCTCTGTGGCACAACAGTACGGGTTTATTCCCCCAAATACAGAAATGCAGTATGTCACCGCAAAATTATAAAACTGTTTTTTTAGCGTTGTATGCACACGTGCTCTGTGGCACAACAGTACGAGTTTATTCCCCCAAATACAGAAATGCAGTATGTCACTGCAAATTATAAAACAGGTTTTTCAGCGTTTTATGCAAAAGTGCTCTGTGGCACAACAGTACGGGTTTATTCCCCCAACTACAGAAATGCAGTTTTTCACCGCAAAATTTTAAAACTGTTTTTCAGCGTTCTATGCAAAAGGGCTCTGAGGCACAACAGTACAGGTTTATTCCCCCAACTACAGAAATGCAGTTTTTCACCGCAAAATTTTAAAACTTTTTTCAGCGTTGTATGCAAATGTGCTCTGAGGTACGACAGTACAGTGTTATTCCCCCAACTACAGAAATGCAGTATGTCACCGCAAAATTATAAAATAGGTTTTTCAGGGTTCTATGCAAACGTGCTCTTTGGAATGACAGTAACGGTTTATTCCCCCAAATACAGAAATGCAGTATGTCCCTGCAAAATTTTAAAACAGGTTTTTTAGAGGTGTATGCAAACGTTCTCTGTGGTACAACAGTACGGTTTTGTTCTCCCAACTACAGAAATGCACTATGTCACCGCAAATTTTAAAATAGGTTTTTTAGCGGTGTATGCAAACGTGCCCTGTGGTACAACAGTACGGGTTTATTCCCCCAAATACAGAAATGCAGTATGTCATCACAAAATTATAAAACAGGTTTTTCAGCGGTGTATGCAAACGCAATCTGTGGTACGACAGTATGGGTTTATTCCCCCAACTACAGAAATGCAAAGTGTCACCGTTAAATTATAAAATAGGTAATGTAGGGGGACTTGACCTGCCAGAAAAAAATATTTTTTCCTCCACTGAGCTCCACTAATTAGACTGATGTCCCTTGCAGGCTGGCACACATGCAGGTCACATGCAGTTGCTAAAATGGCCGCCCCCATGTCAGTAACAGATGGATTAAAAATGATTTTGCAGTATAACTGGGCTCAGGGCTTGGTACAAATATGTAGCATAGCACCCTCAATAATTGCTGTAGTTTGAAGATTTAACACCACCAAGTTCAACAGATTTCTTCCCTAATCTCTCCCTCACAGCAGCAGCAAACTGTCCCTACACTAAGAGCAGCAGAGTTACATGTGGCGCTACGTGACTCCAGCTTTTATAGAGGCTGGGTCACATGCTGCACTTAGACAATCACAGCCATGCCAATAGTAGACATGGGTGTGATGGCTTCTTAGGGCAAAGTAGTGAAACGCTTATTGACTGGCTGCCCTGCAGTCTTTCAAAAAGCGGGAAGAAATCGCCGATCAACGAACCTGAACACAAACTTTTACTAAATGTTCGGGAGGGGAAAACTGTAAAGTTTGGTACGAATCAGTCGGGTATCTCACATGGATCTAGAGATCTCCCCATACATTGCTCTGCTAGATTTATATCAAGCTGACAGCTCAAGGGGGGTGTCTTTTCTGCTGCAGCTAAGGGGGCGTGTCTCAGCAGGTGTGGCCTTTACAGTGAGCAGGACAAAGAAATAAGAAAAAAATAAACAGCCGCTGGCTCTTTACAGATATATCTTATCTATAAACCAATTCATCACACTGGAAATCAAATACAGATAATCACTTTATTATTACCATTATAAAACAATTCATATTGAAAAATGACATATAATCTTAATCAACATGATTGGTGGTACAGATAACAATTAGGAAACTTTCACACAGGGGTGTATATGCATGAATGTAGCAATAAAAAAGTCAAAATTGAAGCTGTCAACACATGCGCATACATAACTACAAGGCACCCAGTGTTATGGGGCCGCAAAAGCACTAATATAACATAAGATGGGTAATAATATACAAGTCCATAATGGAAAGGTATCAAAAAAGTGCTAATGATAGTTCAATGAAATAACGCATATGTACATGTACCTGAATGTGCACAGAGTGTCAGCGTCACCCCACCCCAATGAGAAGCTGGTCATTTTCCACACCTGCCATGTTTTGGAGGGAACAAGCGAGACATTGTTTAACACCGAAATCAGACAGCCTGACGTTGTGACTGTCTGGTTTAGCTATGTTGTTATGTCTGGAAACTTGTTTTTGTCTGGAAAAACTGCTGTATCATTGACATTAGAAGCTCTAATGTAAGTCTATGAGAGATGGAAATTGTTACAATGTATCTGTCTGTGCTGAGTTTCTACACTTCATCCCTCCCACTAGGTTCTAGTCTAGCTAAAACTGTGTATAAGGAGAGCAGTCAGAGCCCGCAATGTGCTGCAGTTCGGGACCAGTGCTTGGTGAGGAAGACTCATGCCAGCCTGCATGAGTAACCAGAAGAACACGCAGAGATGAGGACGCTGAGCTACAGACCATGGGTCACCAGCCCTGTGACCAAGGAGCCACCCAGACTACTGAGCTACAGACTGTGGGCCCTTGACCAGGATGCCAGCCTTCTAAAAGAGAGAGAGAGAGAGAGAGAGGGACAACTAGCTCAGGCCTTTCCTCAGCATCAAACCCTTCTTCTGCCAGGGAGGAGACTGGACTTTTTTCCCATTGGGGTGCACAAGGCCTTACCGTCCCTTGCGAAAAGAGCAGCAACATGTGGTGACACCTCAATAGTGTCTGGGGGACCCAGCATAGCATTGGGGCTACCCCAAACCCAACCACTGCAACAACAGCTTTAAGCAGAAGACATTTTTTAAAAATGTAATAAAAGTCACCCTCCACCTCTAACACTTTACCCAACTTCTGTGTTGGAAAATGTGGAACTGGTGCTTCAAAAATTTCTCAATGTATATACACCAGACAGCACAAATACACAAAGCATACTGAAGATAAATTCTCCTGCTTCACTTCACATATTACAAAGCTCTCTTCCAGCAGCTACCACTAGTGGGAGCTCAGTGGATAGCAGTTTATACAGTTACCATTGTCTGTAAAGGAAGATATGATCATCTCTTTGCACCAAGCTCCCCCTAGTGGCAGCTACGTGAAAATACAGAAGGAGGTATTCAGTGATGGGCATTTCCACCTCCTCACATAGCAGTTGTGTGGTCTGACTCCACTGAAGGTACGCCACTGGGATGTCCAGACAAAAGGTAAGTGTGGTAAGGTGCAAGGTGTCATATGTGATGGCAGGTACGTGTCACCGAGGTTGCTGGCCTCGGTGAGGTGAGAGCCGGGTTTTTGTCTGCAGCAGCTAGTGCTGTTTGGCTTTGTTAAATAGCATGGCTGCAAAGCCGATCCGGGCCGGCTCTTACTGGGAGCAGCTAAAGAGTAGGGTGGGTGGCTGCTCCCCACGGTCCAGTCCATGTTTTGGGCTGGATATAAAACGCAGCCAGCAGCTGTGTCTGGAGAGTGTGATTATCCTGGAGCTGCTAACAGGGCTGGGAGTTCTCTGTCCTGGAGGAAAGTGCTCAGCAAGGAGGTGTTGTGTTCCTGGCTACCTGAAGCTGGATTCTCCTGCGGCTGGGCCGACAGCGTGGTGCGAACCTGCACCTACACCTCCCAGGTGACTGAACCTGTGTTGGACTGTTTTTGTTTGGCTACGTTATTTCCGTTGTGTGTGAACTGTCACCAAGAGACTGTTTTTCATTTTGTGTGCAAGTGTGAATAAAACACTGTTTGTTGCACAATCTGGACTCCTGGTTTTGCCTCTAAACTGCACCCGCACCGCTGACTACCAGAGCGACTCCCCACATAAGATAACAACAAAAATCATCATATCATACCCCCTGATGGCTGCCAAAAAGAAAAACACATATGGAATCAATGTAAACAAAAGAAAAAGAAAGAAACACATTCACATCCTACACCAGGAGGCTGGGGGTCAGTAACACAGCCAGAATGTATAATTAGCCGGCATTGTCCTACTGCCTCCAATATTGTTAACCACATGACAAATGTAATTTCTACATCTGAATTTTCAGTGTCCTCTCTGTGTCTCCAGCGCCTCATTAATTCTAGGACCATTTCTTTGCCCAGAGAAACAAAAACCACATGAATATTTTAGGCACTGTTTTCATTGTAGGGGAGGAGGATCTTGATGTAGTCTGGTTTATATCTTGTTTCCTGGTTTGTAATTACGTCTTATTAACATCTAGCTGTCCTGGATAAAAGAGCAACTATGTAACGACAAGCATCGTAATCAAACCAATTTTTGTACAATATATTTCACACAATACCCTCTCTCTCTCTGTTTAAACATGAATAAAATGCTATGGAAATTTAGAGGGAATTAAACTGACATTTCTGTAGAGATAATATGGGACATGGGACTTGGGACTTTAGTCGGAGCTGCTCTCAGACAAGGGCTTACCACTGAGGCAGACAATACAGTTGCTATGGGGCCAGGTGACAGGTGAGGCCCAGACCTGGTTGGTCTTATCCCCTTTAGTAGCAAAGACCTATGCAGAAGTCAATTCTCCGAAGGGAACTGAATATGTAGCCACATGGGGCTAGAGGGTGGTTGCGATCAATCTTAAAAAACATGGAGTGAATGGTTTTGCATACTTCACCCATTTGTTGGACAGATTATCCAGGCGTTCTAGGAGGCCTTCCAAGATCACATCATAAAAAGCGTTTTTTTTAACAAATGTTTTCACAGGAGAAGTCTGACCGCTCTTTTGCATCTGCAGAATTTCATTTAGAATCTTCAGAATCTACAAAAACAAAGTAGACAATACCTAAGTACCAGCAGGGCCCATTTCACTATGCACAAGTAGAAGTATAACAAAAGATACTCAAGTTATACAAACATGGTCTATATCACTGCTACAGAGGGATCTGGATAGATTGTAGCGTTAGGCAGATAAGTGGCAGATGAGGTTTAACACTGACAAATGTAAAGTTATGCACATGGGAAGGAATAATGCAAGTCACCCGTACATACTAAATGGTAAAACACTGGATAACACTGACATGGAGAAAAGGACCTAGGAATTTTAGTGAACAGCAAACTAAGCTGTAAAAACCACTGTCAGGCAGCTGCTGCCAAGGCCAATAAGATAATTGGTTGCATCAAAAGGGCATAGGATGCCCTTGATGAGAACATAGTCCTACCACTTTACAAATCACTGGTCAGACCACACATGGAGTACATGTGTACAGTTCTGGGCTCCTGTGAACAAGGCAGACATAGCAGAGCTGGAAAGGGTTCAGAGGAGGGCAACTAAAGTAATAACTGCAATGGAGGGACTACAGTACCCTGAAAGATTATCAAAGTTAGGGTTATTCACTTTAGAAAAAGACGACTGAGGGGAGATCTAATAACTATATATAAATATATCAGGGGTCAGTACAGAGATCTCTCCCATCATCTATTTATCCCCAGGACTGTGACAAGGGGACATCCCCTGCGCCTGAGGAAAGAAGGTTTGTACACAAACATAGAAAAGGATTCTTCACTGTAAGAGCAGTGAGACTATGGAACTCTCTGCCTGAGGAGGTGGGAATGGTGAGTTCACTAAAAGAGTTCAAGAGGGGCCTCAATGTATTCTGGAGTGTAATATTAAAGGTTATAGTTACTAGAGATGGGTTGTTGATCCAGGGAGTTATTCTGATTGAGTCGGGAAGGAATTTTTTCCCTAAAGGCCTCTTTGCCACGAACATTTTGTTTCTGTCCGTTTTTTTTTTTTTAGTTCCGTATACTGGACCATATACAGAAACCATTCATTTCAATGGATCCGCAAAAAACAGAATGTACTCCGTATGCCTTCCATTTTTCCATACAAAGATAGAACATGAACCTATAATTGTCCGCATAACGGACAAGGATAGTACTGTTCTATCAGGGACCAGCTGTTCCGCTCCGCGAAAAACGGAATGCACATGGACGCCATCCGTATTTCTGTGGATCCACTGCAAAATACTGAAAAAGCCATACGGTCGTGGTGCAATAGGCCTAAGCGGGAAAAATTGGCTCTATCTGACAGGTTTTTTTTTGCAGGATAACAGCCCAAACTGGATAAACAGATGTCTTTTTTCGGCCTTGCAAACTATAAGTTACTATGTTACCATATATAAGAAGAAAAGTAAATGCAAACACAATGCTACAGCGCTCTGCATAGAACATAGAATAGAATATATGAACTAATGCTATATTCATCGGATAAATGAATATGAGGCACTGAGCAAATATATTTTGATCAAAATCATCTGTGCCCATCCACTACGACAATTTGACCTCTTTCTGGATGGGAACCTACTCTATGTGATAACTCCCACTATGCCAACAGGCCTCACATTAATTCACAGAGATAGACAGACACAAATTATTTTAATCAAAATATATTTGCTAAGTATTTATTTAAATAGTGAACAAAGCATTAGGTCATATATTCTATTATATTGTATGGTTCCAGAGTGCTGTTGCATTGTGTTTGCTTTTACTTTTGTAGTTTCAGCCATGGTGATGTGCACCTGCACATTCACTTCATTTTACAGGATGTCATGAATAAGGGCTTGTTCACACGACGTGCCAAATTTTGGAGTCCTCAAATTGGGATCCTCGCGGATGCCGCCCGTGTGCCTTCCGCAATTTACGGAACGGATGGCCCTTTATAGAAATGCCTATTCTTGTCCGCAAAACGGACAAAAATAGGACATGACTCATAATTTTTGTGCTGTCTGCATCTTTGCGACCCCATTGAAGTAATGAGTCCGCACCCAAGCCACAAAAAATGCGGCTCGGATGCGAACCAAACCATGGTCGTGTGAATGATCCCTAACTTTGCTCTTTTTTTTTTTGCAGTATCCATTTGGAGGTTTGCCTGTCTCCATTTTGGTCATGCATTGCACTCCTAATTCAACCATCTTTTCCACAGGCTATGTTTAACTAGTGCAGTATATAGCTGTAGTCTGCTCTCCCTGAATTCGTTTGAGGCCTGCGGAGGTACAGTATCATACAGAGCAGATTCAGTATACATCTGCAGCCTGCCCTATCTGAATTATTTTAAGGCCTGTCAATACACAGACAGAGGTATCATGTAGAGCAGGTTCCTATCCAGAAAGAGGTCAACTTGCCGTGTTGGCAGACATTATTTTGAATAAAATATATTGGCTGTATACCTCATATTTATTTCATACAGTGAATATAGCATTAGTTCATATATTCTATGTTTCCAGAGTCCTGTTGAATTGTGTTCTTTTTTTTACTTTTGTAGTCTCAGCTATAGTGACGCAGACTTGCGCATTCACTTCATTTTACAGGATGTGCTTACTAACACACATATACAGAAGATAAAGATACCCAGGTTATACCAGCACGGTCTATGTCACTATATACAAGAAGATGTATAACTTATACCAGCTGTACATATATAATTATATACAGCAGATGCCCAGTTTATGCCAGCATGGTACATATCACTATATACAAGAAGATGTATAACTTATACCATCTGTAAATATACAACTATATACAGAAAATGCTCAGGTTATTCCAGCATGGTACATACACTACTTTTACCAAAAGTTAGGGATATTTGGTTTATGGAAAACGTACAAAGTTCACACTACAGTGATATTATATCATGAAAGTAGGGCATTAAAGTAGAAGCATGCAGTGGTGATTTCCTCATCTCAAACAATTTATTGAAATAAAAGACAACACCAGTGGTGGGTATACCCCCACAAAATTTTTTTATATCTCAATAACTTGTCATGTGGCTTTGAGCATCAATTACAGTTTGACAATTAAATGTCATGCTGTTCACAAGGTGACTTATTGTCTGCTGAGGCATGGCATCCCACTCTTGTTGAAGGGCAGCCCTCAGGTCATTGAGGTTCTGGGGTATAGAGTTACAAGCCCTTACATGGTGACTTAGCTGATCCCATGGATTTCAATGGGATTCAGGTCTGGAGAAAATGCAGGCCACTCCATTTGAGGTACCCCAGTCTCCAGAAGCCATTCCCTAATGATGTGATCTTAATGAGCTGACACATTGTCGTCCATGAAGGCAAAAATTAGGCTTGATGAGGCACAATGACTGATTAATGATGTTATTCAAGTAGTATGGGCTTGTCACTGTACCATTCACAAAGTGTAGGGCAGTTCTGTATTGACTA
>JAKVIS010004180.1:0-14600 GCA_033119425.1 Bufotes viridis | reverse complement strand
TCCTCCCCTGAAATGGCTGATAACAGGGGGCAATAGACTGTATTCTCCTGTCCTACAGTCATCCTCTCCCCTGAAATGTCTGATAACAGGGAGCAATAGACTGTATTCTCCTGTCCTACATTCATCCTCTCCCCTGAAATGGCTGATAACAGGGGGCAGTAGACTGTATTCTCCTGTCCTACAGTCATCCTCTCCCCTGAAATGGCTGATAACAGGGGGCAATAGACTGTATTCTCCTGTCCTACAGTCATCCTCTCCCCTGAAATGGCAGATAACAGGGAGCAATAGACTGTATTCTCCAGTCCTACAGTCATCCTCTCCTCTGAAATGGCTGATAACAGGGGGCAATAGACTGTATTCTCCTGTCTTACAGTCATCCTCTCCCCTGAAATGGCTGATAACAGGGAGCAATAGACTGTATTCTCCTGTCCTACAGTCATCCTCTCCCCTGAAATGGCTGATAACAGGGAGCAATAGACTGTATTCTCCTGTCCTACAGTCATCCTCTCCCCTGAAATGGCTGATAACAGGGGGCAATAGACTGTATTCTCCTGTCCTACAGTCATCCTCTCCCTGAAATGGCTGATAACAGGGAGCAATAGACTGTATTCTCCTGTCCTACAGTCATCCTCTCCTCTGAAATGGCTGATAACAGGGGCAATAGACTGTATTCTCCTGTCCTACAGTCATCCTCTCCCTGAAATGGCTGATAACAGGGGGCAATAGACTGTATTCTCCTGTCCTACAGTCATCCTCTCCCCTGAAATGGCTGATAACAGGGAGCAATAGACTGTATTCTCCTGTCCTACAGTCATCCTCTCCCCTGAAATGGCTGATAACAGGAGCAATAGACTGTATTCTCCTGTCCTACAGTCATCCTCTCCCTGAAATGGCTGATAACAGGGAGCAATAGACTGTATTCTCCTGTCCTACAGTCATCCTCTCTCCCCTGAAATGGCTGATAACAGGGGCAATAGACTGTATTCTCCTGTCCTACAGTCATCCTCCCCTGAAATGGTTGATAACAGGGGCAATAGACTGTATTCTCCTGTCCTACAGTCATCCTCTCCCCTGAAATAGCTGATAACAGGGGCAATAGACTGTATTCTCCTGTCCTACAGTCATCCTCTCCCTGAAATGGCTGATAACAGAGAGCAATAGACTGTATTCTCCTGTCCTACAGTCATCCTCTCCCTGAAATGGCTGATAACAGGGAGCAATAGACTGTATTCTCCTGTCCTACAGTCATCCTCTCCCCTGAAATGGCTGATAACAGGGGGCAATAGACTGTATTCTCCTGTCCTACAGTCATCCTCTCCCCTGAAATGGCTGATAACAGGGGCAATAGACTGTATTCTCCTGTCCTACAGTCATCCTCTCCCTGAAATGGCTGATAACAGGGAGCAATAGACTGTATTCTCCTGTCCTACAGTCATCCTCTCCCTGAAATGGCTGATAACAGGGAGCAATAGACTGTATTCTCCTGTCCTACAGTCATCCTCTCCCCTGAAATGGCTGATAACAGGGAGCAATAGACTGTATTCTCCTGTCCTACAGTCATCCTCTCCCCTGAAATGGCTGATAACAGGGGGCAATAGACTGTATTCTCCTGTCCTACAGTCATCCTCTCCCCTGAAATGGCTGATAACAGGGGCAATAGACTGTATTCTCCTGTCCTACAGTCATCCTCTCCTCTGAAATGGCTGATAACAGGGGCAATAGACTGTATTCTCCTGTCCTACAGTCATCCTCTCCCCTGAAATGGCTGATAACAGGGGGCAATAGACTGTATTCTCCTGTCCTACAGTCATCCTCTCCCCTGAAATGGCTGATAACAGGGGGCAATAGACTGTATTCTCCTGTCCTACAGTCATCCTCTCCTCTGAAATGGCTGATAACAGGGGGCAATAGACTGTATTCTCCTGTCCTACAGTCATCCTCTCCCCTGAAATGGCTGATAACAGGGGGCAATAGACTGTATTCTCCTGTCCTACAGTCATCCTCTCCCCTGAAATGGCTGATAACAGGGGGCAATAGATTGTATTCTCCTGTCCTACAGTCATCCTCTCCCTGAAATGGCTGATAACAGGGAGCAATAGACTGTATTCTCCTGTCCTACAGTCATCCTCTCCCCTGAAATGGCTGATAACAGGGAGCAATAGACTGTATTCTCCTGTCCTACAGTCATCCTCTCCCCTGAAATGGCTGATAACAGGGGGCAATAGACTGTATTCTCCTGTCCTACAGTCATCCTCTCCCCTGAAATGGCTGATAACAGGGAGCAATAGACTGTATTCTCCTGTCCTACAGTCATCCTCTCCCTGAAATGGCTGATAACAGGGAGCAATAGACTGTATTCTCCAGTCCTACAGTCATCCTCTCCCCTGAAATGGCTGATAACAGGGGGCAATAGACTGTATTCTCCTGTCCTACAGTCATCCTCTCCCCTGAAATGGCTGATAACAGGAGCAATAGACTGTATTCTCCTGTCCTACAGTCATCCTCTCCCTGAAATGGCTGATAACAGGGGGCAATAGACTGTATTCTCCTGTCCTACAGTCATCCTCTCCTCTGAAATGGCAGATAACAGGGAGCAATAGACTGTATTCTCCTGTCCTACAGTCATCCTCTCCCCTGAAATGGCTGATAACAGGGGGCAATAGACTGTATTCTCCTGTCCTACAGTCATCCTCTCCCCTGAAATGGCTGATAACAGGGGGCAATAGACTGTATTCTCCTGTCCTACAGTCATCCTCTCCCCTGAAATGGCTGATAACAGGGAGCAATAGATTGTATTCTCCTGTCCTACAGTCATCCTCTCCCATGAAATGGCTGATAACAGGGGGTAATAGACTGTATTCTCCTGTCCTACAGTCATCCTCTCCCCTGAAATGGCTGATAACAGGGGGCAATAGACGGTATTCTCCTATCCTACAGTCATCCTCTCCCCTGAAATGGCTGATAACAGGGAGTAATAGACTGTATTCTCCTGCCCTACAGTCATCCTCTCCCCTGAAATGGCTGATAACAGGGGGCAATAGACTGTATTCTCCTGTCCTACAGTCATCCTCTCCCCTGAAATGGCAGATAACAGGGAGCAATAGACTGTATTCTCCTGTCCTACAGTCATCCTCTCCCCTGAAATGGCTGATAACAGGGGGTAATAGACTGTATTCTCCTGTCCTACAGTCATCCTCTCCCCGGCCTACAATGGCTGATAACAGGGGGCAATAGACTGTATTCTCCTGTCCTACAGTCATCCTCTCCCCTGAAATGGCTGATAACAGGGGGCAATAGACTGTATTCTCCTGTCCTACAGTCATCCTCTCCCCTGAAATGGCTGATAACAGGGGCAATAGACTGTATTCTCCTGTCCTACAGTCATCCTCTCCCCTGAAATGGCTGATAACAGGGGGCAATAGACTGTATTCTCCTGTCCTACAGTCATCCTCTCCCCTGAAATGCCTGATAACAGGGGGCAATAGACTGTATTCTCCTGTCCTACAGTCATCCTCCCTCTGAAATGGCTGATAACAGGGGGCAATAGACTGTATTCTCCTGTCCTACAGTCATCCTCTCCCCTGAAATGGCTGATAACAGGGGGCAATAGACTGTATTCTCCTGTCCTACAGTCATCCTCTCCTCGGTCTGAAATGTGCAGTGTTTAGTGTCACTTCCCTGCACATTACATGTCCCTGGTGTGACCCAGAGGGAGAGTTCACAGGAGCTGTACAGAGGGGGAGTGGAGCAGGGGGAGAGTACACAGGAGCAGTACAGAGGGGGAGGGGAGCAGGGGGAGAGTACACAGGAGGGTTATAGAGGGATCGGGCTTGGAGTGACAATGGCGGTGTACAGGGTACGTCCTGCAGAGCCCGAGGACTGTGAAGAGATTATGCGCATGATACAGGTGAGGGACCTATAGGAAAGGGAAGCAGGGGGGCCCCGAAGCAGCAGAGCTGGGGCCCCACACATTCGTTGACCCTCCTTAGTTACACTCAGAAACTCTGTAGCATCGGTCATTGATTTTAACTCTCTATTGACCACTGCAGAGGATGACTTCCAGGTCAAGAGAGAGCTGCAGAAAGTCCTTCCCCAGAACTTCCTTCTGTGGAATGAGGGGCCCCAGGCAACTGTCAGTCTGGAGCCCCGAAACGCCACAGATAGTGAGAGTCTGTAAATGAGGCACCGATCACACCACCGAGACATGAGGGTGACGCAGTGAGATACTCTGCTGTAAGTGACCCCCCCCCACCAGTCACATTGTATTATCATCGCCTTCCATCAATGCCTGTCATCCTGGCAGCAGAGCAGAGTCCGCAGTGTCCTCTGCTGAGTCTGCAGGAAGTCATAAAAAGACTGCAGAGACGACCTCTGCACCCCACAGCCTGACAGCAATCCTCTCTGCTCTCTCCTCTCCTGAAATCCTCTGTGCTGCTGGGACCCTGCTCCTCCCACTATGTAACTCTCACCCTGTGACCCCCACAGGATCAGCACACTCCTCTCCTGAAATCCTCTGTGCTGCTGGGATCCTGCTCCTCCCACTATGTAACTCTCACCCTGTGACCTCCACAGGATCAGCGCACTCCTCTCCTGAAATCCTCTGTGCTGCTGGGACCCTGCTCCTCCCACTATGTAACTCTCATCCTGTGACCTCCACAGGATCAGCACACTCCTCTCCTGAAATCCTCTGTGCTGCTGGGACCCTGCTCCTCACACTATGTAACTCTCACCCTGTGACCTCCACAGGATCAGCGCACTCCTCTCCTGACATCCTCTGTGCTGCTGGGACCCTGCTCCTCCCATTATGTAACTCTCACCATGTGACCCCCACAGGATCAGCACACTCCTCTCCTGAAATCCTCTGTGCTGCTGGGACCCTGCTCCTCCCACTATGTAACTCTCACCATGTGACCTCCACAGGATCAGCACACTCCTCTCCTGAAATCCTCTGTGCTGCTGGGGCCCTGCTCCTTCCACTATGTACCTCTCACCCTGTGACCTCCACAGGATCAGTGCACTCCTCTCCTGAAATCCTCTGTGCTGCTGGGACCCTGCTCCTCCCACTATGTAACTCTCAGCCTGTCACCTCCACAGGATCAGCGCACTCCTCCCCTGAAATCCTCTGTGCTGCTGGGACTCTGCTCCTCCCACTATGTAACTCTCAGCCTGTGACCTCCACAGGATCAGCACACTACTCTCCTGAAATCCTCTGTGCTGCTGGGACCCTGCTCCTCCCACTATGTAACTCTCACCCTGTGACCTCCACAGGATCAGCGCACTCCTCTCCTGAAATCCTCTGTGCTGCTGGGACCCTGCTCCTCCCACTATGTAACTCTCACCATGTGACCTCCACAGGATCAGCGCACTCCTCTCCTGAAATCCTCTGTTCTGCTGGGACCCTGCTCCTCCCTCTATGTAACTCTCATCCTGTGACCTCCACAGGATCAGCGCACTCCCCTCCTGAAATCCTTTGTGCTGCTGGGACCCTGCTCCTCCCACTATGTAACCCTCAGCCTGTGACCCCCACAGGATCAGCGCACTCCTCTCCTGAAATCCTCTGTGCTGCTGGGAGGACCCTGCTCCCCCCACTATGTAACTCTCAGCCTGTGACCTCCACAGGATCAGCACACTCCTCTCCTGAAATCCTCTGTGGTGCTGGGACCCTGCTCCTCCCACTATGTAACTCTCACCCTGTGACCCCCACAGGATCAGCGCACTGCTCTCCTGAAATCCTCTGTGCTGCTGGGACCCTGCTCCTCGCACTATGTAACTCTCACCCTGTGACCTCCACAGGATCAGCACACTCCTCTCCTGAAATCCTCTGTGGTGCTGGGACCCTGCTCCTCCCACTATGTAACTCTCATCCTGTGACCTCCACAGGATCAGCACACCCCTCTCCTGAAATCCTCTGTGCTGCTGGGACCCTGCTCCTCCCACTATGTAACTCTCATCCTGTGACCTCCACAGGATCAGCGCACTCCCCTCCTGAAATCCTCTGTGCTGCTGGGACCCTGCTCCCTCCACTATGTAACTCTCACCCTGTGACCTCCACAGGATCAGCGCACTCCTCTCCTGAAATCCTCTGTGCTGCTGGGATCCTGCTCCTCCCACTATGTAACTCTCATCCTGTGACCTCCACAGGATCAGCGCACCCCTCTCCTGAAATCCTCTGTGCTGCTGAGACCCTGCTCCTTCCACTATGTAACTCTCATCCTGTGACCTCCACAGGATCAGCACACTCCTCTCCTGACATCCTCTGTGCTGCTGGGGCCTCTGATTGCAGCTTCTGTATCTTCTTCTCTTCCAGGAATTGGCAGAATATGAAAAGTTACAAGATCAAGTGAAGAACACAGCAGAAGGTGCGCAGCGTCAAATCACTGGTGCAATCATCTGCAGACTATAAGAGGCGGACTGGGAACTTGAAGTGGCCCTGGAAAAAATACTAAAAGTGGGCCTGTTTTGTAGTTGGCTCTTAACTGATGGAAGGCGGGGCCCGCAATACCATATTGTGCACATTATACCCCCCAACAGGGTATGCAGTGCAGTACAGTGCAGCAGTACAGTGCAGCACAAAATACATCCCGAAAAACTCCCCCTGGCCGGCCTTGAGGAGGGCCCAGGTGGCCCCCTGGGCCTCGGCCCACCAGGAAATTTCCCTGTAAGGTCTATCGCCAATCCACCCCTGCAGACTATCACTGTGTCTCTGTCAGGGGGTAGAGAGAAACAGAGCGATGTTCTGCAGATCTCTAGAGAGGTCAGAGGTGTAATATTCTGCAGTATATATCATGGTGTGATGCTCTGCAGCTCTGGTTCGAGGGTGTAACGCTCTGTGCTTCTGGCTCAAGGTGTGACACTCTGCGGATTTGACTCATGGTGTGACACACATGGTGCGGCTCACAGTGTGATGCTCTGTGGTGTGACGTCCTTCGGTTCGCGGTGTGATGCCCTGCAGTTCGCGGTGTGAAGCTCTGGGTGTGTTGCTCAGCGGTGTGACGCTCTGCGGTGTGATGTTCTGGGTGTGACGCTCTGCGGTATGATGCTCAGTGGTGTGACGCTCTGCGGTTCGCGGTGTAATGTTCTGGGTGTGACGCTCTGCGGTGTGTTGCTCAGCGGTGTGACGCTCTGCGGTTCGCGGTGTGATGCTCTGCGATGTAATGCGCTGCAGTTCGCGGTGTGACGCTCTGGGTGTGTTGCTCTGCGGTGTGACACTCTGCGGTTCACGGTATGTTGCTCAGTGGTGTGACGCTCTGCGATGTGATGTTCTGGGTGTGACGCTCTGCGGTGTGTTGCTCAGCGGTGTGACGCTCTGCAATGTGATGCTCTGCAGTTCGCGGTGTGACGCTCTGGGTGTGTTGCTCAGCGGTGTAACGCTCTGCGGTTCGCGGTGTGACGCTCTGCGGTGTGATGTTCTGGGTGTGACGCTCTGCGGTGTGTTGCTCAGCAGTGTGACGCTCTGCAATGTGATGCTCTGCAGTTCACGGTGTGACGCTCTGGGTGTGTTGCTCAGCGGTGTAACGCTCTGCGGTTTGCGGAGTGACACTCTGCGGTGTGATGTTCTGGGTGTGACGCTCTGCGGTATGTTGCTCAGCGGTGTGGCGCTCTGCGGTTCGTGGTGTGATGTTCTGTGGTGTGACGCTCTGCGTTTCGCGGTGTGGCGCTCTGCGGTTCGTGGTGTGATGTTCTGTGGTGTGATGCTCTGCGTTTCGCGGTGTGGCGCTCTGCGGTTCGCGGTGGGATGTTCTGTGGTGTGACGCTCTGCGGTTCCCGGTGTGGCGCCCTGTGGTTCGCGGTGTGATGTTCTGTGGTGTGATGCTCTGCGGTTCGCAGTGTGATGTTCTGTGGTGTGATGCTCTGCGGTATGTTTCTCAGTGGTGTGACGCTCTGCGGTATGTTGCTCAGTGGTGTGATGCTCTGCGGTGTAATGTTCTGGGTGTGACGCTCTGCGGTGTGTTGCTCAGCGGTGTGACGCTCTGCTGTTCGCGGTGTGACGCTCTGCGGTGTGGCGCTCTGCGGTTCGTGGTATGATGTTTTGTGGTGTGGCGCTCTGCGGTTCGCGGTGGGATGTTCTGTGGTGTGACGCTCTGCAGTTCGCAGTGTGGCGCTCCGCGGTTTGCGGTGTGATGTTCTGTGGTGTGGCGCTCTGCGGTTCGCGGTGGGATGTTCTGTGGTGTGACGCTCTGCGGTTCGCAGTGTGATGTTCTGTGGTGTGACGCTCTGCGGTTCGCAGTGTGATGTTCTGTGGTGTGGCGCTCTGCGGTTCGCGGTGTGATGTTCTGTGGTCTGACGCTCTGCGGTTCGCGGTGTGATGTTCTGTGGTGTGGCGCTCTGTGGTTCGCGGTGTGATGTTCTGTGGTCTGACGCTCTGCGGTTCGCGGTGTGATGTTCTGTGGTGTGGCGCTCTGCAGTTCGCGGTGTGATGTTCTGTGGTGTGATGTTCTGTGGTGTGGCGCTCTGCGGTTCGCGGTGTGATGCTCTGTGGTGTGATGTTCTGTGGTGTGGCGCTCTGCGGTTCGCGGTGGGATGTTCTGTGGTGTGACGCTCTGCAGTTCGCAGTGTGGCGCTCCGCGGTTTGCGGTGTGATGTTCTGTGGTGTGGCGCTCTGCGGTTCGCGGTGGGATGTTCTGTGGTGTGACGCTCTGCGGTTCGCAGTGTGGCGCTCTGCGGTTCGCGGTGTGATGTTCTGTGGTGTGGCGCTCTGCGGTTCGCGGTGTGATGTTCTGTGGTGTGGCGCTCTTCGGGTCGCGGTGTGGCGCTCTGCGGTTCGCGGTGTGATGTTCTGTGGTGTGACGCTCTGCGGTTCGCGGTGTGGCGCTCTGCGGTTCGCGGTGGGATGTTCTGTGGTGTGACGCTCTGCGGTTCGCAGTGTGGCGCTCTGCGGTTCGCGGTGTGATGTTCTGTGGTGTGATGTTCTGTGGTGTGACGCTCTGCGGTTTGCGGTGTGACGCTCTGCGCTGTGATGTTCTGGGTGTGATGCTCTGTGGTGTGTTGCTCAGCGTTGTGAAGCTCTGCGTTTCGCAGTGTGACGCTCTGCATTTTGATATTCTGGGTGTGACGCTCTGTGGTTCGCGGTGTGATTTTCTGTGGTGTGACGCTCTGCGGTTCGCGGTGTGATGTTCTGTGGTGTGACGCTCTGCGGTTCGCGGTGTGATGTTCTGTGGTGTGACGCTCTGCGGTTCGCGGTGTGATGTTCTGTGGTGTGACGCTCTGCGGTTCGCGGTGTGGCGCTCTGCGGTTCGCGGTGTGATGTTCTGTGGTGTGACGCTCTGCGGTTCGCAGTGATGTTATGTGGTGTGACGCTCTGCGGTTTGCGGTGTGACGCTTTGCGGTGTGGCGCTCTGCGGTTTGCGGTGTGATGTTCTGTGGTGTGGCGCTCTGCGGTTCGCGGTGTGGCGCTCTGCGGTTCGCGGTGTGATGTAATGTGGTGTGACGCTCTGCGGTTCGCGGTGGGATGTTCTGTGGTGTGACGCTCTGCGGTTCGCAGTGTGGCGCTCTGCGGTTCGCGGTGTGGCGCTCTGCGGTTCGCCGTGTGGCGCTCTGCGGTTCGCGGTGGGATGTTCTGTGGTGTGACGCTCTGCGGTTTGCAGTGTGGCGCTCTGCGGTTCGCGGTGTGATGTTCTGTGGTGTGGCGCTCTGCGGTTCGCGGTGTGGCGCTCTGCGGTTCGCGGTGTGATGTTCTGTGGTGTGGCGCTCTGCGGTTTGCGGTGGGATGTTCTGTGGTGTGACGCTCTGCGGTTCGCGGTGTGATGCTCTGTGGTGTGATGTTCTGTGGTGTGGCGCTCTGCGGTTCGCGGTGTGATGTTCTGTGGTGTGGCGCTCTGCGGTTCGCGGTGTGATGTTCTGTGGTGTGACGCTCTGCGGTTCGCAGTGTGATGTTCTGTGGTGTGACGCTCTGCGGTTCGCAGTGTGATGTTCTGTGTGATGTTCTGTGGTGTGGCGCTCTGCGGTTTGCGGTGTGATGTTCTGTGGTGTGACGCTCTGCGGTTCGCAGTGTGATGTTCTGTGGTGTGACGCTCTGCGGTTCGCAGTGTGATGTTCTGTGGTGTGGCGCTCTGCGGTTCGCGGTGTGATGTTCTGTGGTCTGACGCTCTGCGGTTCGCGGTGTGATGTTCTGTGGTGTGGCGCTCTGTGGTTCGCGGTGTGATGTTCTGTGGTCTGACGCTCTGCGGTTCGCGGTGTGATGTTCTGTGGTGTGATGTTCTGTGGTGTGGCGCTCTGTGGTTCGCGGTGTGATGTTCTGTGGTGTGGCGCTCTGCGGTTCGCGGTGTGATGTTCTGTGGTGTGACGCTCTGCGGTTCGCGGTGTGATGTTCTGTGGTGTGGCGCTCTGCGGTTCGCGGTGTGATGCTCTGTGGTGTGATGTTCTGTGGTGTGGCGCTCTGCGGTTTGCGGTGTGATGTTCTGTGGTGTGACGCTCTGCGGTTCGCAGTGTGATGTTCTGTGGTGTGGCGCTCTGCGGTTCGCGGTGTGATGTTCTGTGGTGTGACGCTCTGCGGTTCGCAGTGTGACGTTCTGTGGTGTGGCGCTCTGCGGTTCGCGGTGTGATGTTCTGTGGTGTGACGCTCTGCGGTTCGCAGTGTGATGTTCTGTGTGATGTTCTGTGGTGTGGCGCTCTGCGGTTCGCGGTGTGATGTTCTGTGGTCTGACGCTCTGCGGTTCGCGGTGTGACGCTCTGCGCTGTGTTGCAGGGCTTCGCAGGGACGGCTTCGGATCGGCTCCGCTCTTCCACTGTCTCGTGGTGCAGAGTGAAGATGAGGATCAGCGTGCGGCAGGTAAGGTCTGTGCAGACCGAGCACAGCGCCGAGTCACACATAGCAACCAATCAGATTGAGCCTTTCATCTATACCACGAACTCTGGGGAACTAGAGGTGGGATCTGATTGGTTACTACTGGTAATCAGGCCGGGTTTGCATCACTACCTTCCTCCATTAGATGGCGCTGCTGTGATCGCTCCCTGCTGACTGGAGGAAAGGACCTGAGAGACGTCATCACGCTGGAGGCAGGGGGCATTACTGTTACTGGGGGCAATAATGGGGGCATTACTGTTACTGCTGGCACTAATAGGGGCATTACTATTACTGAAGGGGAATAATGGGGGCATTATCCTTACTGGGGGCACTAATGGGGGCATTATCCTTACTGGGGGCACTAATGGGGGCATTACTGTTACTGGGGGCACTAATGGGGGCATTAATATTACTGGGGGCACTAATAGGGCCATTACGATTACTAGGGGGCACTAATGGAGGCATTACTATTACTGGGGCACTAATAAGGCCATTACTATTACTGGGGGCACTAATGGGGGCATTACTATTACTGGGGCACTAATGGGGGCATTACTATTACTGGGGCACTAATAGGGCCATTACTATTACTGGGGGCACTAATGGGGGCATTACTATTACTGGGGCACTAATGGGGGCATTACTATTACTGGGGCACTAATGGGGGCATTACTATTACTGGGGGCATTACTATTACTGGGGGCACTAATGGGGGCATTATTATTACTGGGGGCACTAATGGGGGCATTACTATTACTGGGGGCATTACTATTACTGGGGGCACTAATGGGGCCATTACTATTACTGGGGGGCACTAATGGAGGCATTACTATTACTGGGGGCATTACTATTACTGGGGGCACTAATGGGTGCATTACTATTACTGGGGGCACTAATGGGGCTATTACTAATACTGGGGGTACTAATGGAGGCATTACTATTACTGGGGGCACTAATGGGTGCATTATTATTACTGGGGGCACTAATGGGGCATTACTATTACTGGGGGCACTAAGGGGGCATTACTATTACTGGAGGCATTAATAGGGACATTACTATTACTGGGGGGCACTAATGGGGGCATTACTATTACTGGGGGCACTAATGGGGGCATTACTATTACTGGGGGCATTACTATTACTGGGGGCACTAATGGGGGCATTACTGTTACTGGGGGCACTAATGGGGGCATTACTATTACTGGGGGCACTAATGGGGGCATTACTATTACTGGGGGCACTAATAGGGCCATTACTATTACTGGGGGGGCACTAATGGAGGCATTACTATTACTGGGGGCACTAATGGGGGCATTACTATTACTGGGGGCATTACTATTACTGGGGGCACTAATGGGGGCATTACTATTACTGGGGACACTAATGGGGGCATTACTATTACTGGGGGCACTAATGGGGGCATTACTATTACTGGGGGCACTACTGGGGGCATTACTATTACTGGGGGCACTAATGGGGGCATTACTATTACTGGGGGCACTAATGGAGGCATTACTATTACTGGGGGCATTACTATTACTGGGGCACTAATGGGGGCATTACTATTACTGGGGCACTAATGGGGGCATTACTATTACTGGGGGCACTAATGAAGGCATTAGTATTACTGGGGGCACTAATGGGGGCATTACTATTACTGGGGGCCACAATGTCCCTTGTTAAGCCACGCCCCCAACAACCCCCCCCCCCTTTGGGGTGTGGCTTAACTTGGCAGCTATTCTTTGTTGGGAAAGGCGACAACCCTACAACAACCCATATATTATCAGGTTGTCAGATCCCTGGTTATTGAAATGTACACTGGGTGTCAGTAGGGGGCAGTATCCGCCACGTTATTACATGGGGGGAGCCTCCATATTCCCCACTGTATAGCTCAGGGTGATTGACAGGAGGCGGAGCATATAGGAAAGCAGGAGGGGGCGGAGCTTTGCAGTCTGCTCTGCAGTTACAAGTTAGAAAAGCATCAGTCTTAAAGGGGCAGTGACGCCTTAAAAACTGCCTCCAATCTGCTGAGCCGCAGGGTTAGAGGGAATATCGTAAATGACCCCCCCCCCCCCCAACATGTCTTCCAGGACCGAGGCTTGTCGGGTACGCACTGAGCTTCTTCATCTACAGCACCTGGGAGGGGAGGAGCCTGCACCTGGAGGACCTGTACATCATGCCGGAATACCGAGGTGCGGGCCTACAGCAGCACAGAGGATGTCAGGAGAGGAGTGTGCTGATCCTGTGGAGGTGACAGGCTGAGAGTTACATAGTGGGAGGAGCAGGGTCCCAGCAGCACAGAGGATTTCAGGAGACGAGTGTGCTGATCCTGTGGAGGTCACAGGCTGAGAGTTACATAGTGGAAGGAGCAGGGTCCCAGCAGCACAGAGGATTTCAGAAGAGGAGTGCGCTGATCCTGTGGGGGTCACAGGCTGAGAGTTACATAGTGGGAGGAGCAGGGTCCCAGCAGCACAGAGGATTTCAGGAGAGGAGTGCGCTGATCCTGTGGAGGTCACAGGCTGAGAGTTACATAGTGGAAGGAGCAGGGTCCCAGCAGCACAGAGGATTTCAGAAGACGAGTGTGCTGATCCTGTGGGGTCACAGACTGAGAGTTACATAGTGGGAGGAGCAGGGTCCCAGCAGCACAGAGGATTTCAGGAGAGGAGTGCGCTGATCCTGTGGAGGTCACAGGCTGAGAGTTACATAGTGGAAGGAGCAGGGTCCCAGCAGCACAGAGGATTTCAGGAGAGGAGTGCGCTGATCCTGTGGAGGTCACAGGGTGAGAGTTACATAGTGGAAGGAGCAGGGTCCCAGCAGCACAGAGGATTTCAGGAGAGGAGTGTGCTGATCCTGTGGAGGTCACAGGGTGAGAGTTACATAGTGGAAGGAGCAGGGTCCCAGCAGCACAGAGGATTTCAGGAGAGGAGTGTGCTGATCCTGTGGAGGTCACAGGCTGAGAATTACATAGTGGGAGGAGCAGGGTCCCAGCAGCACAGAGGATTTCAGGAGAGGAGTGTGCTGATCCTGTGGAGGTCACAGGGTGAGAGTTACATAGTGGGAGGAGCAGGGTCCCAGCAGCACAGAGGATTTCAGGAGAGCAGTGCGCTGATCCTGTGGAGGTCACAGGGTGAGAGTTACATAGTGGGAGGAGCAGGGTCCCAGCAGCACAGAGGATTTCAGGAGAGGAGTGCGCTGATCCTGTGGAGGTCACCGGCTGAGAGTTACATAGTGGAGGGAGCAGGGTCCCAGCAGCACAGAGGATTTCAGGAGAGGAGTGCGCTGATCCTGTGGAGGTCACAGGGTGAGAGTTACATAGTGGGAGGAGCAGGATCCCAGCAGCACAGAGGATGTCAGGAGAGGAGTGCGCTGATCCTGTGGAGGTCACAGGCTGAGTGTTACATAGTGGAAGGAGCAGGGTCCCAGCAGCACAGAGGATTTCAGGAGAGGAGTGCGCTGATCCTGTGGAGGTGACAGGCTGAGAGTTACATAGTGGGAGGAGCAGGGTCCCAGCAGCACAGAGGATTTCAGGAGGGGAGTGCGCTGATCCTGTGGAGGTCACAGGATGAGAGTTACATAGTGGGAGGAGCAGGGTCCCAGCAGCACAGAGGATTTCAGGAGAGGAGTGCGCTGATCCTGTGGAGGTCACAGGATGAGAGTTACATAGTGGAAGGAGCAGGGTCCCAGCAGCACAGAGGATTTCAGGAGAGGAGTGTGCTGATCCTGTGGAGGTCACAGGCTGAGAATTACATAGTGGGAGGAGCAGGGTCCCAGCAGCACAGAGGATTTCAGGAGAGCAGTGTGCTGATCCTGTGGAGGTC
>JAKVIS010004179.1:0-14612 GCA_033119425.1 Bufotes viridis | reverse complement strand
AGCAATCAGACAATAGCAACCCCAGTCTAACAAATTCCTTACCTGTTCTGAAGCACACCAAAAACACAGCTAAATTTCTGCTACAGTGGAAAGCTCAGCTGAAGTTCTGCTACAGTGGAAAGTTCTAGGTTAGTCTCCTGAATAGCTCTAGTGCACTTAGAAATGCTGCAATTTGAGAATGATGCAAGCTACAATTAGGCAAGCTAATACTATGTTGCTAAATATACACACACTCCTACAAAAGCCCCTCCCACAACAACAAATTTAACACCTTAATGGCCCTATGCTCATTAGCAATCAGACAATAGCAACCCCAGTCTAATAAATTCCTTACCTGTTCTGAAGCACACCAAAAACACAGCTGTGGTTCTGCTACAGTGGAAATTTCTAGGTTAGTCTCCTGAATATCTCTAGTGCACTTACAAATGCTGCACTTGGAGAATGATGCAAGCTACAATTAGGCAAGCTAATACTATGTTGCTATAGATACACACACTCCTAGAAAAGCCCCTCCCACAACAACAAATTTAACACCATAATGGCTCTATGCTCATTAGTAATCAGACAATAGCAACACCAGTCTAACAAATTCCTTACCTGTTCTGAAGCACACCAAAAACACAGCTAAAGTTCTGCTACAGTGGAAAGTTCAGCTGAAGTTCTGCTACAGTGGAAAGTTCTAGGTTAGTCTCCTGAATATCTCTAGTGCACTTAGAAATGCTGCACTTTGAGAATGATGCAAGCTACAATTTGGCAAGCTAATACTATGTTGCTATATATACACACACCCCTACAAAAGCCCCTCCCACAATAACAAATTTAACACCTTAATGGCTCTATGCTCATTAGCAATCAGACAATAGCAACACCAGCCTAACAAATTCCTTACCTGTTCTGAAGCACACCAAAAACACAGCTGAAGTTCTGCTACAGTGGAAAGTTCAGCTGAAGTTCTGCTACAGTGGAAAGTTCTAGGTTAGTCTTCTGAATATCTCTAGTGCACTTAGAAATGCTGTACTTTGAGAATGATGCAAGCTACAATTAGGCAAGCTAATACTATATTGCTATATATACACACACTCCCACAAAAGCCCCTCCCACAACAACAAATTTAACACCTTAATGGCTCTATGCTCATTAGCTATCAGACAATAGCAACCCCAGTCTAACAAATTCCTTACCTGTTCTGAAGCACACCAAAAACACAGCTGAAATTCTGCTACAGTGGAAAGTTCTAGGTTAGTCTCCTGAATATCTCTAGTGCACTTAGAAATGCTGCACTTTGAGAATGATGCAAGCTACAATTAGGCAAGCTTAACTATGTTGCTAAATATACACACACTCCTACAAAAGCCCCTCCCACAACAACAAAGTTAACACCTTAATGGCCCTAAGCTCATTAGCAATCAGACAATAGCAACCCCAGTCTAACAAATTCCTTACCTGTTCTGAAGCACACCAAAAACACAGCTGAAGTTCTGCTACAGTGGAAAGTTCTAGTTTAGTCTCCTGAATATCTCTAGTGCACTTACAAATGCTGCACTTTGAGAATGATGCAAGCTACATTTATTCAAGCTCATACTATGTTGCTATATATGCACACACTCCTACAAAAGCCCCTCCCACAACAACAAATTTAACATCTTAATGGCCCTATGCTCATTAGCAATCAGACAATAGCAACCCCAGTCTCACAAATTCCTTACATGTTCTGAAGCACACCAAAAACACAGCTGAAATTCTGCTACAGTGGAAAGTTCTAGTTTAGTCTCCTGAATATCTCTAGTGCACTTACAAATGCTGCACTTTGAGAATGATGCAAGCTACATTTATTCAAGCTCATACTATGTTGCTATATATGCACACACTCCTACAAAAGCCCCTCCCGCAACAACAAATTTAACACCTTAATGGCTCTATGCTCATTAGTAATCAGACAATAGCAACACCAGTCTAACAAATTCCTTACCTGTTCTGAAGCACACCAAAAACACAGCTGAAGTTCTGCTACAGTGGAAAGTTCAGCTGAAGTTCTGCTACTGTGGAAATTTCTAGGTGAGTCTCCTGAATATCTCTAGTACACTTGGAAATGCTGCACTTTGAGAATGATGCAAGCTACAATTAGGCAAGCTAATACTATGTTGCTATATATTCACACACACTCCTACAAAAGCCCCTCCCACAACAACAAATTTAACACCTTAATGGCCCTATGCTTATTAGCAATCAGACAATAGCAACACCAGTCTAACAAATTCCTTACCTGTTCTGAAGCACACCAAAAACACAGCTGAAGTTCTGCTACAGTGGAAAGTTCAGCTGAAGTTCTGCTACAGTGGAAAGTTCTAGGTTAGTCTCCTGAATATCTCTAGTGCATTTAGAAATTCTGCACTTTGAGAATGATGCAAGCTACAATTAGGCAAGCTAATACTATGTTGCTATATGTACACACACTCCTACAAAAGCCCCTCCCACAACAACAAATTTAACACCTTAATGGCCCTATGCTCATTAGCTATCAGACAATAGCAACCCCAGTCTAACAAATTCCTTACCTGTTCTGAAGCACACCAAAAACACAGCTGAAATTCTGCTACAGTGGAAAGTTCTAGGTTAGTCTCCTGAATATCTCTAGGGCACTTAGAAATGCTGCACTTTGAGAATGATGCAAGCTACAATTAGGCAAGCTAATACTATGTTGCTAAATATACACACACTCCTACAAAAGCCCCTCCCACAACAACAAAGTTAACACCTTAATGGCCCTAAGCTCATTAGCAATCAGACAATAGCAACCCCAGTCTAACAAATTCCTTACCTGTTCTGAAGCACACCAAAAACACAGCTGAAGTTCTGCTACAGTGGAAAGTTCTAGTTTAGTCTCCTGAATATCTCTAGTGCACTTACAAATGCTGCACTTTGAGAATGATGCAAGCTACATTTATTCAAGCTCATACTATGTTGCTATATATGCACACACTCCTACAAAAGCCCCTCCCACAACAACAAATTTAACATCTTAATGGCCCTATGCTCATTAGCAATCAGACAATAGCAACCCCAGTCTCACAAATTCCTTACATGTTCTGAAGCACACCAAAAACACAGCTGAAATTCTGCTACAGTGGAAAGTTCTAGTTTAGTCTCCTGAATATCTCTAGTGCACTTACAAATGCTGCACTTTGAGAATGCTGCAAGCTACAATTAGGCAAGCTCATACTATGTTGCTATATATGCACACACTCCTACAAAAGCCCCTCCCAACACAACAAATTTAACACCTTAACGGCCCTATGCTCATTAGCAATCAGACAATAGCAACAACACCAGTCTAACAAATTACTTACCTGTTCTGAAGCACACCAAAAACACAGCTGAGGTTCTGCTACAGTGGAAAGTTCAGCTGAAGTTCTGCTACAGTGGAAAGTTCTAGTTTAGACTTCTGAATATCTCTAGTGCACTTAGAAATGCTGCACTTTGAGAATGATGCAAGCTACAATTAGGCAAGCTAATACTATGTTGCTATATGTACACGCACTCCTACAAAAGCCCCTCCCACAACAACAAATTTAATACCTTAATGGCCCTATGCTCATTAGCAATCAGACAATAGCAACACCAGTCTAGCAAATTCCTTACCTGTTCTGAAGCACACCAAAAACACAGCTTAAGTTCTGCTACAGTGGAAAGTTCAGCTGAAGTTCTGCTACAGTAGAAAGTTCTAGGTTAGTCTCCTGAATATCTCTAGTGCACTTAGAAATGCTGCACTTTGAGAATGATGCAAGCTACAATTAGGCAAGCAAATACTATGATGCTATATATACACACACTCCTACAAAAGCCCCTCCCACAACAACAAATTTAACACCTTAATGGCCCTATGCTCATTAGCAATCAGACAATAGAAACACCAGTCTAACAAATTCCTTACCTGTTCTGAAGCACACCAAAAACACAGCTGAAGTTCTGCTACAGTGGAAAGTTCAGCTGAAGTTCTGCGACAGTGGAAAGTTCTAGGTTAGTCTCCTGAATATCTCTAGTGCACTTAGAAATGCTGCACTTTGAGAATGATGCAAGCTACAATTAGGCAAGCTAATACTATGTTGCTATATGTACACACACTCCTACAAAAGCCCCTCCCACAACAACAAATTTAACACCTTAATGGCGCTATGATCATTAGCAATCAGACAATAGCAACACCAGTCTAACAAATTCCTTACCTGTTCTGAAGCACACCAAAAACACAGCTGAAATTCTGCTACAGTGGAAAGTTCTAGTTTAGTCTCCTGAATATCTCTAGTGCACTTACAAATGCTGCACTTTGAGAATGCTGCAAGCTACAATTAGGCAAGCTCATACTATGTTGCTATATATGCACACACTCCTACAAAAGCCCCTCCCACCACAACAAATTTAACACCTTAATGGCTCTATGCTCATTAGTAATCAAACAATAGCAACACCAGTCTAACAAATTCCTTACCTGTTTTGAAGCACACCAAAAACACAGCTGAAGTTCTGCTACAGTGGAAAGTTCAGATGAAGTTCTGCGACAGTGGAAAGTTCTAGGTTAGTCTCCTGAATATCTCTAGTGCACTTAGAAATGCTGCACTTTGAGAATGATGCAAGCTACAATTAGGCAAGCTAATACTATGTTGCTATATGTACACACACTCCTACAAAAGCCCCTCCCACAACAACAAATTTAACACCTTAATGGCTCTATGCTCATTAGTAATCAGACAATAGCAACAGCAGTCTAACAAATTCCTTACCTGTTTTGAAGCACACCAAAAACACAGCTGAAGTTCTGCTACAGTGGAAATTTCAGCTGAAGTTCTGCTACAGTGGAAAGTTCTAGGTTAGTCTCCTGAATATCTCTAGTGCACTTAGAAATGCTGCACTTTGAGAATGATGCAAGCTACAATTAGGCAAGCTAATACTATGTTGCTATATATACACACACCCCTACAAAAGCCCCTCCCACAACAACAAATTTAACACCTTAATGGCCCTATGCTCATTAACAATCAGACAATAGCAACACCAGTCTAACAAATTCCTTTTCTGTTCTGAAGCACACCAAAAACACAGCTGAAGTTCTGCTACAGTGGAAATTTCAGATGAAGTTCTGCTACAGTGGAAAGTTCTAGGTTAATCTCCTGAATATCTCTAGTGCACTTAGAAATGCTGCACTTTGAGAATGATGCAAGCTACAATTAGGCAAGCTAATACTATGTTGCTATATATACACACACTCCTAGAAAAGCCCCGCCCACAACAACAAATTTAACACCTTAACGGCCCTATGCTCATTAGCAATCAGACAATAGCAACAACACCAGTCTAACAAATTACTTACCTGTTCTGAAGCACACCAAAAACACAGCTGAGGTTCTGCTACAGTGGAAAGTTCAGCTGAAGTTCTGCTACAGTGGAAAGTTCTAGTTTAGACTTCTGAATATCTCTAGTGCACTTAGAAATGCTGCACTTTGAGAATGATGCAAGCTACAATTAGGCAAGCTAATACTATGTTGCTATATGTACACGCACTCCTACAAAAGCCCCTCCCACAACAACAAATTTAATACCTTAATGGCCCTATGCTCATTAGCAATCAGACAATAGCAACTCCAGTCTAGCAAATTCCTTACCTGTTCTGAAGCACACCAAAAACACAGCTTAAGTTCTGCTACAGTGGAAAGTTCAGCTGAAGTTCTGCTACAGTAGAAAGTTCTAGGTTAGTCTCCTGAATATCTCTAGTGCACTTAGAAATGCTGCACTTTGAGAATGATGCAAGCTACAATTAGGCAAGCAAATACTATGTTGCTATATATACACACACTCCTACAAAAGCCCCTCCCACAACAACAAATTTAACACCTTAATGGCCCTATGCTCATTAGCAATCAGACAATAGAAACACCAGTCTAACAAATTCCTTACCTGTTCTGAAGCACACCAAAAACACAGCTGAAGTTCTGCTACAGTGGAAAGTTCAGCTGAAGTTCTGCGACAGTGGAAAGTTCTAGGTTAGTCTCCTGAATATCTCTAGTGCACTTAGAAATGCTGCACTTTGAGAATGATGCAAGCTACAGTTAGGCAAGCTAATACTATGTTGCTATATATACACACACTCCTACAAAAGCCCCTCCCACAACAACAAATTTAACACCTTAATGGCGCTATGCTCATTAGCAATCAGACAATAGCAACACCAGTCTAACAAATTCCTTACCTGTTCTGAAGCACACCAAAAACACAGCTGAAGTTCTGCTACAGTGGAAAGTTCTAGGTTAGTCTCCTGAATATCTCTAGTGCACTTAGAAATGCTGCACTTTGAGAATGATGCAAGCTACAATTAGGCAAGCTAATACTATGTTGCTATATATACACACACTCCTACAAAAGCCCCTCCCACAACAACAAATTTAACACCTTAATGGCCCTATGCTCATTAGCAATCAGACAATAGCAACCCCAGTCTAACAAATTCCTTACCTGTTCTGAAGCACACCAAAAACACAGCTGAAGTTCTGCTACAGTGGAAAGTTCTAGGTTAGTCTCCTGAATATCTCTAGTGCACTTACAAATGCTGCACTTTGAGAATGATGCAAGCTACAATTAGGCAAGCTAATACTATGTTGCTATATATACACACACTCCTACAAAAGCCCCTCCCACAACAACAAATTTAACACCTTAATGGCCCTATGCTCATTAGTAATCAGACAATAGCAACACCAGTCTAACAAATTCCTTACCTGTTCTGAAGCACACCAAAAACACAGCTGAAGTTCTGCTACAGTGGAAAGTTCAGCTGAAGTTCTGCTACAGTGGAAAGTTCTAGGTTAGTCTCCTGAATATCTCTAGTGCACTTAGAAATGCTGCACTTTGAGAATGATGCAAGCTACAATTAGGCAAGCTAATACTATGTTGCTATATATACACACACTCCTACAAAAGCCCCTCCCACAACAACAAATTTAACACCTTAATGGCTCTATGCTCATTAGCAATCAGACAATAGCAACACCAGTCTAACAAATTCCTTACCTGTTCTGAAGCACACCAAAAACACAGCTGAAGTTCTGCTACAGTGGAAAGTTCAGCTGAAGTTCTGCTACAGTGGAAAGTTCTAGGTTAGTCTCCTGAATATCTCTAGTGCACTTAGAAATGCTGCACTTTGAGAATGATGCAAGCTACAATTAGGCAAGCTAATACTATGTTGCTATATATACACACACTCCTACAAAAGCCCCTCCCACAACAACAAATTTAACACCTTAATGGCCCTATGCTCATTAGCAATCAGACAATAGCAACACCAGTCTAACAAATTCCTTTACCTGTTCTGAAGCACACCAAAAACACAGCTGAAGTTCTGCTACAGTGGAAAGTTCAGATGAACTTCTGCTACAGTGGAAAGTTCTAGGTTAGTCTCCTGAATATCTCTAGTGCACTTAGAAATGCTGCACTTTGAGAATGATGCAAGCTACAATTAGGCAAGCTAATACTATGTTGCTATATATACACACACTCCTAGAAAAGCCCCTCCCACAACAACAAATTTAACACCTTAACGGCCCTATGCTCATTAGCAATCAGACAATAGCAACACCAGTCTAACAAATTCCTTACCTGTTCTGAAGCACACCAAAAACACAGCTGAGGTTCTGCTACAGTGGAAAGTTCAGCTGAAGTTCTGCTACAGTGGAAAGTTCTAGTTTAGTCTCCTGAATATCTCTAGTGCACTTAGAAATGCTGCACTTTGAGAATGATGCAAGCTACAATTAGGCAAGCTAATACTATGTTGCTATATATACACACACTCCTACAAAAGCCCCTCCCACAACAACAAATTTAACACCTTAATGGCCCTATGCTCATTAGCAATCAGACAATAGCAACACCAGTCTAACAAATTCCTTACCTGTTCTGAAGCACACCAAAAACACAGCTGAAGTTCTGCTACAGTGGAAAGTTCAGCTGAAGTTCTGCTACAGTGGAAAGTTCTAGGTTAGTCTCCTGAATATCTCTAGTGCACTTAGAAATGCTGCACTTTGAGAATGATGTAAGCTACAATTAGGCAAGCTAATACTATGTTGCTATATATACACACACTCCTACAAAAGCCCCTCCCACAACAACAAATTTAACACCTTAATGGCCCTATGCTCATTAGCAATCAGACAATAGCAACACCAGTCTAACAAATTCCTTACCTGTTCTGAAGCACACCAAAAACACAGCTGAAGTTCTGCTACAGTGGAAAGTTCTAGGTTAGTCTCCTGAATATCTCTAGTGCACTTAGAAATGCTGCACTTTGAGAATCATGCAAGCTACAAAACCCAACTGAGATATTTGACAGCGATAAAGGCGGAGTTCGAGGATGCTTCAGATAACCTAACTGCTCTACGCAGGATACAAGCCAACAGGAGCAGGAGACAGCCGAAATTTCTGACTTACGTACTACTTTTGGTCAACCCAGAAGTGTTGCCAGGAATGCAGCAGTACAGGTCATAGACTGTGTTCATACACCACAGATTTACCCTAGCTGGTACCCCTAAGCCCAGATTGTTTTGCTGAGGACTCTAAAAGTGGTAACCGTATCCACCTCTTTAATGCTATGGTTTATTAATGTCTACTTATGTTGAAAATGTTAAGTGTTATGTTCTGTGGTTATAGCAAAAATGGAAATTTCTTACACTCTTACTGTAGAAATTGCAGGTAAAAGAGCTTTAAATGATGAAAACTAGGTGGAAGAAAAAATATAGAGAACAATAGGTGGTTATGCTATAATATATTGGTAACGTACCATGGGCATTCCATTTTATCAAAAGGAAAAAAAGGACAGAAGTAATAAGGTGTCCCTTAGTTTTCCATCAACTCTTGTCTTACAATATCATACACAAACCTTTGTTAAAGGGGTTTCTTACTAGTTGGCTATAGGCCACAATATCCAACCAGGCATTATAGCGCTGTAGGGATGGGTGGGAAGCTGTGACATAACTGGGAGTAGATGTTATAGGGAGGACAGTTCCTCAAGTAATTGTATTACTACTTAACCTTGGCTCCCTATGGTTATTGGAAGATGTGTAAGAGAATGTGGTTCCCATACTAAAGTCTGTGTATGTCGGGACAACATCCAAATTTTGTGGGGAGAGAGTGTAAGGTATGTCAAAAATAGGCACCCCATAAAAATAAACTAATACTTATTCCATTTCCAGAGGGAAAAATAAGTACTGACAACGGCTCACGTTCTGTCTAAATGGACTAAGGTGCACTCCTCCTGGTGCCACCCTCAGGTACCAAAGAGTACAAAATGTGCAATAAAATGGAATAGAATGGAGGGGCACTCAATATTTGGGTATATGGATAGGTTTAATATGTAAAAAATCGCAGAGCGAACTATGGTAAAATGTACAATAAAAATACAAAATAATAATAATAAACAATAAAAAAATAAAAAAAATATTCTGGAGCAATATAACAGTCCACAATAAAGCTAGATTTTTTCTAGATGGCAGCGTAAGAGCAGCAGACGCACGATATGGCAGTATTGTTATTGGATAATTCAATGTTCACCGTTTAAATATATGTTCACCAATATAGTGCGGCCATTCCTCGATGCTCTACTAATGCCACAATATTTTTATTCCATTTCCAGCTCTAGCAATCCAAGAGTATGGCTGTGAAAATAGAAAAACTAACTCATGGCAATTCTACTAAATCGCCAGTAGATGGCAGCAGAGTGTTTAAAGCCTGAATGACATAGCACTGCAAATAGCAGGGGGGAACTTAAAATACAGACCTTTTGTTCCTGGCTGGACAGAATATACTGTCACTATCAGGGCCGGATTGGCCTACCGGGATACCAGGAAAATTCCGGTACCCTGACTGCCGCAGCGGCCGGAGGAGGAGGCTGTCTCTGTCTCGCTGCAGTGCTCAACCTCCAACCCCCCCAGTACTGGCGGGCGACGGCCGCCCTGCTTACAGGCCGCGAGTAATACCCACTCTAGCTGGTGTTTGTTGTGGCTGACTCAGTCACTGTGGCTGCAGTGCTGGGGAGGGGGGCGGAATCCCAGCAGTGAGTCGGACCCGGCGGACTCGGCAGCCGCGGAGGCACAGAGAGGTCAGGACAGGGGCTGTGTGATGAGGCAGGTGATGAGGTGCCGCGCGCTGCAGTGCCCTGCTGTCTGGTGTGAGGTGTGAGGTGGCCCTGGTCCTGTCCCTGTGTTACACTGGGCGGGCCCTGCTCCAGCCCTGGCCTGAACTGAAGAATTTATCTGCACCAATTCAACTAAACAAGTAAGTGACTGTGGCTGGCTGCCTTGAGGATTTCATCCTGCCTGAGTGCCTCACAGCATAAGGCAGCCTCCTGCTGCTCCTGCATACATGTGCAAATGACACACTGTTATGGGGGATCCATCTGTGGATGATGTGCTGTTATGGAGATCGGTGGAGGACGAAGACACTGTTATAGGGATCTGTGGATGACACACTGTTATGAGGGTACTTCCACATCTGCGGCATGCCTATCTGGCCTATCCGGACTGTTCACCCGCCGGGTCCACCATGCCGCAAGTACCCGTGCACCGCCGTGCTGCCGCTCTGTCCCTATTGACTATAATAGGGGCAGGGGATGGAGCTATAGCGCAGCATGGCAGGGCATGGCAGAGATCGTACTGCATGTCCGACTCTTTAGTCCAATGATCTCTGCCGTGCTGCGCCATAACTCCATCCCCTGCCCCTATTATAGTCATGTGGGGACAGAGCGACAGAACGGCAGTGCACGGGTACTTGCGGCATGGTGGACCTGGCGGGTGAACAGCCCAGATAGGCCGGATAGCCATGCCGCAGGTGTGAAAGTACCCCCATAACAGTGTGACATCCACAGATCCCCATAACAGTGTGTCATCCACAGATCCCCCATAACAGTGCGTCATCCACAGATCCCCCAATAACAGTGTGTCCTCCTCAGATCTCCCATAACAGTCGTCATCCACAGATCCCCCATAACAATGTGTCCTCCACAGATCTCCCATAACAGTGTCCTCCACAGATCTCCCATAACAGTGTCCTCCACAGATCTCCCATAACAGTGTCCTCCACAGATCCCCATAACAGTGTCCTCCACAGATCCCCATAACAGTGTCATCCACAGATCCCCATAACAGTGCGTCATCCACAGATCCCCCATAACAGTGTCCTCCACAGATCTCCATAACAGCTGTCATCCACAGATTACCAATAACAGTGTGTTCTCCACAGATCCCCCATAACAGTGTCATCCACAGATCCACCATAACAGTGCGTAATACACAGATCCCCATAACAGTGCGTCATCCACAGATCCCCCATAACAGTCGTCATCCACAGATCCCCCATAACAGTGCGTCATCCACAGATCCCCCATAACAGTGTCATCCACAGATCCACCATAACAGTGCGTCATCCACAGATCCCCATAACAGTGCATCATCCACAGATCCCCCATAACAGTGCATCATCCACAGATCCCCCAATAACAGTGCGTCATCCACAGATCCACCATAACAGTCGTCATCCACAGATCCCCCATAACAGTGCGTCATCCACAGATCTCCATAACAGTGCGTCATCCACAGATCCCCCATAACAGTGTGTCATCCACAGATCCCCCATAACAGTGTGTCATCCACAGATCCCCCATAACAGTGTGTCATCCACAGATCTCCCATAACAGTGCGTCATCCACAGATCCCCCATAACAGTGTGTCATCCACAGATCCCCCATAACAGTGTGTCATCCACAGATCCCCCAATAACAGTGTCATCCACAGATCCCCCATAACAGTGTGTCATCCACAGATCCCCCATAACAGTGTCTCCACAGATCTCCATAACAGCGTCATCCACAGATCTCCAATAACAGTGCGTCATCCACAGATCCCCCATAACAGTGCGTCATCCACAGATCCCCCATAACAGTGTGTCATCCACAGATCCCCCATAACAGTGCGTCATCCACAGATCTCCATAACAGTGCGTCATCCACAGATCCCCCATAACAGCGTGTCATCCACAGATCCCCCATAACAGTGTGTCATCCACAGATCCCCCAATAACAGTGTGTCATCCACAGATCCCCCCATAACAGTGTGTCATCCACAGATCCCCAATAACAGTGTCCTCCACAGATCTCCATAACAGCGTCATCCACAGATCTCCAATAACAGCGTCATCCACAGATCCCCATAACAGTGTTCATCTACAGATCCCCATAACAGTGTCATCCACAGATCCACCATAACAGTCGTCATACACAGATCCCCCATAACAGTGCGTCATCCACAGATCCCCCCATAACAGTGCGTCATCCACAGATCCCCCATAACAGTCGTCATCCACAGATCCCCCATAACAGTGTCCTCCACAGATCTCCATAACAGCGTCATCCACAGATTACCAATAACAGTGTGTTCTCCACAGATCCCCCATAACAGGTGTCATCCACAGATCCACCCCATAACAGTGCGTAATACACAGATCCCCATAACAGTGCGTCATCCACAGATCCCCCCATAACAGTCGTCATCCACAGATCCCCCATAACAGTGCGTCATCCACAGATCCCCCATAACAGTGTCATCCACAGATCCCCCATAACAGTCGTCATCCACAGATCCCCCATAACAGTGCATCATCCACAGATCCCCATAACAGTGCATCATCCACAGATCCCCCAATAACAGTCGTCATCCACAGATCCCCCATAACAGTGTGTCATCCACAGATCCCCCATAACAGTGTGTCATCCACAGATCCCCATAACAGTGCGTCATCCACAGATCCCCCATAACAGTGTGTCATCCACAGATCCCCATAACAGTGTGTCATCCACAGATCCCCATAACAGTGTGTCATCCACAGATCCCCCATAACAGTGTGTCATCCACAGATCCCCCATAACAGTGTCATCCACAGATCCCCCATAACAGTGTCCTCCACAGATCTCCAATAACAGCGGTCATCCACAGATCCCCATAACAGTGCGTCATCCACAGATCCCCCATAACAGTGTCCTCCACAGATCTCCATAACATGCGTCATCCACAGATCCCCAGTAACAGTGCGTTCATTCCACAGATCCCCCATAACAGTGCGTCATCCACAGATCCACCATAACAGTCGTCATCCACAGATCCCCCATAACAGTCGTCATCCACAGATCTCCATAACAGTGCATCATCCACAGATCCCCCATAACAGTGTGTCATCCACAGATCCCCCATAACAGTGTGTCATCCACAGATCCCCCAATAACAGTGTGTCCTCCACAGATCTCCATAACAGTCGTCATCCACAGATCTCCCATAACAGTGTGTCATCCACAGATCCCCCATAACAGTGTCCTCCACAGATCTCCATAACAGCGTCATCCACAGATCTCCAATAACAGTGTGTCCTCCACAGATCTCCATAACAGCATTATCCACAGATTACCAATAACAGTGTGTTCTCCACAGATCCCCATAACAGTGTCATCCACAGATCCCCCATAACAGTGTGTTCTCCACAGATCCCCCATAACAGTGTCATCCACAGATCCCCCATAACAGTGTCATCCACAGATCCCCTCCCATAACAGTGCGTCATCCGCACTCTACTGTAGTGTTTCCCTACCAGGATACCTCCAGCTGTTGCAAAACTACATCTCCCAGCATGCCATGCTGAGAGTTGTAATTTTGTAACAGCTGGAGGCATCTGATTGGGAAAAGACTGGTCTACTGTGATATGCAGCTTTTTCCAGGGCTGGTTTTTATCCCACAGTCGGCCCTGGTCACTATCCTGTCTATCAGACTGAAAGGTCACGTGTTTGGCATTGTAGGTGGAGAGCACACATTAAGGAGCAATAAACAGGGTAAAATGATTTTAAATGCATATTCCTGTAATCAGCTAAGGCTGCTGGTGATGCAGTGTGGTAGATAAACCCTGCACAAATGTTACTGCACTATTTGCTTCACCGTGATGCAGGTTCCGGCAATAATAGAGCTGCATATTAAGTGATTATTATTTCTTCAGAATGTTATAGCTGAATATGTGAATGTCAGTATTGAATTGATAGATGTGTATTAATCTGTAGGGACAGAATATACTGTTACTATCCTATCAGACTGAAAGGTCATGTATTTGTCATTTCAGAAAAATGTTCAATAAAAACACTTTGTACATTGGAATTATTGACCATACTTTCAGCATATATGCAACATATCCATTTATCGGATCATCAAGAACTTCAAGGAACGATGTTCAATTGCTTTAGGGCCCCAAGAAAGTCCAGCAAGTGCCAGCACTGTCCCCTAAAGATGATTCATGCTACGGAGTTGGATCACCACCAGTGCCAGAGCTTGCTCGAGAATGGGGGCACGCGGGTGTGAGTAGCACTGCATGCACAGTGAGGCAAAGGCTTTTGGTATAATGGCCTGTGCGTCCGGTAAGGGCTGCCAAAGAAGCCACTTCTCTCAGAGAAAAACATCAAGGACAGACTGAAAATCTGCTTTAGGACATCTGGAAAAATGTCTGGAGAAGAAAAGCCAATGCAAACCACGAGTCCTGTTCCAAAG
>JAKVIS010004178.1:0-14578 GCA_033119425.1 Bufotes viridis | reverse complement strand
CGCTCCGTGAAGAAAAGCCACGCCAGAGGCTTTAGGTTTGAATGGCCGAATTTTATTTCTTTTGTGTTGATGGTTATGGCTTACAGCTAATGAAAACCCAAAAGTCAGTATCTCAGAAAAGTAGATTTAAAAAAAGATTTTGACCCACTGAAAAGTATATACAGTACAGTATATGCACTCAATACTTGGTCTGGGCTCCTTTACATAATGACTGCGCCAATGCGGCATGGCATGGCATGGAGGCAATCAGCCTGTGGCACTGCTGAGGTGTTAAGGAAGCCCAGGTTGCTTTGATAGGGGCCTTCAGCTTGTCTGCATTCTTAGGTATATGGTCTCTCATTCTCCTCTTGATAATGCCCCATAAAGAATCTAGCTCAGGGTGCTTTCACACTTGCGTCTCTGCGGATCCAGCAGGCACTTCATACCCGCCGGATCTGTCAGAACACAGAGTCGCCTGAAATCATTTGAAGACTAATCAGGATCCTGATCAGTCTTCGAAATGCTTTCAGGTTACCATGGCAGCCAGGACGCTACTGAAGTCCTGGCTGCCATACTACTCGCAGCAGTGTACTTACCTGCGCTGCGGCCGGCAGGTGCTCCTTCATGACGTCACAGGTCCCGCGGCGCATAGATCAATGCGCAGCCATGATGTGTGACTTTATGAAGGAGTCTCCGAGCCGCAGCGCAGGTAGCACACTGCTGCGAGTACTTACCATGGCAGCCAGGACTTCAGTAGCGCCATGGCTGCCATGGTAACCGATCGGAGTTCCAGCTACACTGGGGACCCGATCATAACTGCTGCTGCGCATGCGCAGAGCTAAACGCCGGATCCAGCGATGCGTCAAACGATGTTTAGCTTAATTCCGGATCGGCATTATTCATGCTGCGGATTTTCTCCAGCCAAAAACGTTTGGGTACTGAACGGATGACATCCTGATGCATCCTGAACGGATTTCTCTCCATTAAGAATGCATTAGGATAATCCTGATCAGTAGTTTTCCGGCATTGAGCCCTGAAGACGGAACTCTATGCCGGAAAACAAAATGCTAGTGTGAAAAGGCCCTCAGATAAGCTTGCTGGCCAATCAAGCACAGTGATACCGTGGTTATTAAATCAGGTATTGGTACTTTTGGCAGTGTGGGCAGGTGCCAAGTCCTGCTGGAAATGAAATCAGCATCTCTATAAAGCTTGTCAGAAAAGAGAAGCATGCTTTAAAATTTCCTGGTAGATGGCTACGCTGACTTTGGCCTTGATATAATACAGTGGACCAACACCAGCCGATGATATGGCTCCCTACACCATCACTGACTGTGGGAACTACATACTGGACCTCAAGCAACTTGGATTGTGTGCCTCTCCAATCTTCCCAGACCCTGGGACCTTGATTTCCAAATTAAATGCTAAATTTACTTTAATTTAAAAACAGAACTTTGGAAAACTGAGCAACAGTCCAGTCCTTTTTCTCCTTAGCCCAGAAAAGAGGCTTCTGACATTGTCTCTGAGTTATTAGTGGCTTGACAGAAGGAATACAACAGTTGTTGCTTATGGTCTGGATACGTCTGGCACTGGTGACTCTTAAGCACTGACTCCAGCCGCAGTCCACTGCTTGTGAATCTCCCGAATTCTTGAATGGCCTTTTCTGGACAATCCCTTCAAGGCAATGGTTTTTCCTGTTACTTGTGCACTTTTTTCTACTGCACTTTTTCCTTCCACTTGACTTTCTATTATGCTTAGATACAGTACTCTGTGAACAGCCAGCTTATTTAGCAATGACCTTTTGGCTTACCCTCCTTGAGGTAGGTGTCTTCTGGATAACTGTCAAGTCAACAGTCTTCCCATGATTGTGTAGCTTACTGAACCAGACTGAGGGACCATTTAAAGGCTTAGGAAACCTTTGTAGGTGCTTTGTGTTAATTGTGTTTAGTGAAGGGTGAAGCAAAGCATTCAAAGCAAAATGTAGTTTGAAGTTTAGGAAAACTTTGATTTGCAATCAATGATCCATTAGCTCCACTGGGCGGTCCTGCAAAAGTTCTCCTGGGCATGGCTTTCTTCTCCTGGCACGGACGCATCAATTAGCGTGCCCCATCTCAGCCAGGGAGAAGAAGCTCAGGTTCTCGCAAGATTCTTGAGAACTCGAGCAATTTCACACAGCCTGAGCCGGGCGCCATCTTGGAGTCCTCTGGAGAATCCAAGATGGCGCCCGGTTAGACTGTGTGAAATCGCTCAGTTCTCAAGCAATCTCGCGAGAACTCGGAGCTTCTTCTCCCTATCTGAGAGTGGGGCGCTGAATTGACGCGCTCCTGCTAGGAGAAGAAAGCCACGCCCAGGAGAACTTTGCAGGACCGCCCAGTTGAGCCGAATTTTATTTCTTTTAATGTTGATGGTTATGGCTTACAGCTAATGAAAACCCAAAAGTCAGTATCTCAGAAAATTAGATTTAAAAAAAAAGATTTTGACCCACTGAAAAGTATATACAGTACAGTATATGCACTCAATACTTGGTCTGGGCTCCTTTTGCATAAATGACTGCGTCAATGCGGCATGGCATGGCATGGAGGCAATCAGCCTGTGGCACTGCTGAGGTGTTAAGGAAGCCCAGGTTGCTTTGATAGGGGCCTTCAGCTTGTCTGCATTCTTAGGTATATGGTCTCTCATTCTCCTCTTGATAATACCCCATAAAGAATCTAGCTCAGGGTGCTTTCACACTTGCGTTCTGCGGATCCAGCAGGCACTTCATACCCGCCGGATCTGTCAGAACACAAGTCGCCTGAAATCATTTGAAGACTAATCAGGATCCTGATCAGTCTTCGAAATGCTTTCAGGTTACCATGGCAGCCAGGACGCTACTGAAGTCCTGGCTGCCATACTACTCCGCAGCAGTGTACTTACCTGCGCTGCGGCCGCCAGGTGCTCCTTCATGACGTCACAGGTCCCCGCGGCGCATAGATCAATGCCCAGCCATGATGTGTAACTTTATGAAGGAGCCTCCGGGGGCCACAGCGCAGGTAAGTACACTGCTGCGGAGTACTTACCATGGCAGCCAGGACTTCAGTAGCGTCATGGCTGCCATGGTAACCGATCGGAGTTCCAGCTTACACTGGGGCCCCGATCATAACTGCTGCTGCACATGCGCAGAGCTAAACGTCGGATCCAGCGATGCGTCGAAACGATGTTTAGCTTAATTCCGGATCGGCATTATTCATGCTGCGGATTTTTCTCCAGCCAAAAAACGTTTGGGTACTGAACGGATGACATCCTGATGCATCCTGAACGGATTTCTCTCCATTAAGAATGCATTAGGATAATCCTGATCAGTAGTTTTCCGGCATTGAGCCCTGAAGACGGAACTCTATGCCGGAAAACAAAAATGCTAGTGTGAAAAGGCCCTCAGATAAGCTTGCTGGCCAATCAAGCACAGTGATACCGTGGTTATTAAATCAGGTATTGGTACTTTTGGCAGTGTGGGCAGGTGCCAAGTCCTGCTGGAAAATGAAATCAGCATCTCTATAAAGCTTGTCAGAAAAGAGAAGCATGCTTTAAAATTTCCTGGTAGATGGCTACGCTGACTTTGGCCTTGATATAATACAGTGGACCAACACCAGCCGATGATATGGCTTCCTACACCATCACTGACTGTGGGAACTACATACTGGACCTCAAGCAACTTGGATTGTGTGCCTCTCCAATCTTCCCAGACCCTGGGACCTTGATTTCCAAATTAAATGCAAAATTTACTTTAATTTAAAAACAGAACTTTGGAAAACTGAGCAACAGTCCAGTCCTTTTTCTCCTTAGCCCAGAAAAGAGGCTTCTGACATTGTCTCTGAGTTATTAGTGGCTTGACAGAAGGAATACAACAGTTGTTGCTTATGGTCTGGATACGTCTGGCACTGGTGACTCTTTAAGCACTGACTCCAGCCGCAGTCCACTGCTTGTGAATCTCCCCCGAATTCTTGAATGGCCTTTTCTGGACAATCCCTTCAAGGCAATGGTTTTTCCTGTTACTTGTGCACTTTTTTTCTACTGCACTTTTTCCTTCCACTTGACTTTCTATTATTAAGCTTAGATACAGTACTCTGTGAACAGCCAGCTTATTTAGCAATGACCTTTTGTGGCTTACCCTCCTTGTGGTAGGTGTCTTCTGGATAACTGTCAAGTCAACAGTCTTCCCCATGATTGTGTAGCTTACTGAACCAGACTGAGGGACCATTTAAAGGCTTAGGAAACCTTTGTAGGTGCTTTTTTTGGGGGGGTGTATTAACCCCTTAAGGACACGGCCCTATTTCACCTTAAGGACCAGGCCATTTTTTGCAAATCTGACATGTATCACTTTGATAAATGTAATTGATAAGTGTAAATAACTTTAAAACGCTTTTACTTACCCAGGCCGTTCTGAGATAGTTTTTTCGTCACATATTGTACTTCATGGCACTGCAAAAAAAAAATCAAAAAAGTAAATTTTTTTGTATAAAAAAATACCAAATTTACCAAAAAGTTTGAAAAATTTGCAAATTTCAAAGTTTCAATTTCTCTACTTCTAAAATACATAGTAATACCCCCAAAAATAGTTATTACTTTACCTTCCCCATCATGTCTGGAGCATTTTGGGGATGCCATTTTATTTTTTGGGGATGTTACAAGCCTTAGAAGTTGAGAAGCAAATTTCGAAATTTTTCAGAAATTTTCCAAAACCCACTTTTTAGAATCAGTTCAGGTCTGAAGTCATTTTGGAAGTCTTACGTAATTCAAACCACCCAAAAATGGCCCCATTTTATAAACTACACCCCTCAAGGTATTCAAAACTGGTTTTATAGACTTTGTTAATCCTTTAGGTGTTCCACAAGAGTTAATGGCAGATGGAGAAACAATTTTAGAATTTCAATTTTTTGGAAAATTTTCCATTTGAATCCATTTTGTCTAGGAACAAAGCAAAGGTTAACCGCCAAACAAAACTCAATATGGGTTGCCCTGATTCTGTACTTTGCAGAAACACCCCATATGTGGTCGTAAACTACTGTTTGGCCAAATGGCAGGACATAGAAGGAGGGGAACGCCGATTTTTGGAAGGCAGATTTTGCTGGACTGTTTTTTTACACCATTACCCAATTCAAGCCCCCCTGACGCACCCCTAGAGTAGAAACTCCATAAAAGTGACCCCATCTTTGAAACTACGGGATAAGGTGGCAGTTTTTTTGGGACTATTTTAGGGTAAATATGATTTTTGGTTGCTCTATATTAAGTTTTTTTATGGAAAGTAACAAAAAAAATTTTTTTTTCATCTCCATTTGCCAATAACTCTTGTGGAACATCTAAAGGGTTAACAAAGTTTGTAAAATCAGTTTGGAATACTTTGAGGGGTGTAGCTTCTTAGATGGGGTCACTTTTTTAGAGTTTCTACTCTAGGTTAGTTAGTTACATCAGGGGGTCTTCAAATGGGACATAGTGTAAATAAACCAGTCCATCAAAATCTGCCTTCCAATAACCATATGGCGTTCTTTTCCTTTTGCATCCTGACGTGTCCCCGTACAGCAGTTTACGGCCACATATGAGGTGTTTCTGAAAACTACAGAATCAGGGCAATAAATATTGAGTTTTATTTGGCTGTTAACCCTTGCTTTATTAGCTGAAAAAATGGAATTAAATGGAAAATTTGCCCAAAAAAGTTTTTATTTTTTTTTTTAACACTGTTCATCCGAGGGGTTGAGTCAAATGTTATTTTTATAGGGGAGATTCTTACGGATGCGGCGATATCTAATATGTCTACTTTTTTAAATGTATTTAGATTTGACACTATATTTTTAGAAACAAAAATAAACAATTTTAGTATCTTCATAGCCTGAGAGCTACAGTTTTTTTAGTTTTTTGGGCGATTGTCTTAGGTAGGGGCTCGTTTTTTGCGGGATGAGATGGTGGTTTTATTGGCACTGTTTTGGGGGGCATATGACTTTTGATCACTCGCTATTACACTTTTGACAAAAAGGCTTTTTTGGCTTTTTTTACATTATTATTTATTTATTTTTGATGGAGTTTATCTGAGGGATTAGGTCAAATGTTATTTTTATAGAGCACATTGTTACGGACGTGGCAATACCTAATATGACTACTTTTATTAATATGTTGGTTTCAGCTTGACATCATAAACCAACTTTGAAAAAAAAAAATGGTTTTGTGCCTCCACATTCTGGAAGCCATAGTTTGTTTATTTTTTCGGCGACTGTCTTATCTAGGGGCTCATTTTTTGCGGGATGAGATGGCGGTTTTTCTGGCACTATTTTGGGGTGCATTTGACTTTTTGATCGCTATTACACTTTTTATTATCTAGGGTGACAAAAAATAGCTTTTTTTACTTATTTTTTTAATGGCATTTATCCGAGAGGTTAGGTCAAAAGTGATTTTTATAGAGCAAATTGTTACGGACCTAATATGACTACTTTTTATTAATTTGTTGGTTTCAGTTTGACATCATCAACCATCATCAACCAACTTTAAAAAAAAAAAAATTGTGTTTCCACAGTCTAAAAGTCTTTTTTATTTGGGCTACTGTCTTATGCAGGGGCTCATTTTTTGCGGAATAAGATGGCGGTTTGATTGGCACTATTTTGGGGGGCATTTGATTTTTTAATGACGTGCAATTACAATTTTTGGGATCTAAGGTGACAAAACAATTTTTTTTACATCGTTTTACTTTTTTTTTTAAGGGCATTTATCCGAGGGGTTAGATAATATTTTATTTTTATAGATCAGATTATTACAGACGCGAAAATGCCCAATATGTATGGCTCTAAGACTTTGGAGACACTAAAACAGCATTTTTTCAAAACTTAAATACAATAAAATAATTTTTGGAAAAGAAAAAGTTGTTTCAGTGTCTCCAAAGTCTGAGAGCCATAATGTTATGTATTTTCTAGGTGATAGTTGGGGATTCTAAAAAATATAGTACTCCATGGAAGTGTGGTACTCCCTGAAGCAACCATCAATGCAGAGGCCCGGATGATCGGGGTACCTGTCACACTGAGTGGTGGTGTATTTCTGGACCCCCTCTTGCGACACACTCTGCACTTTTTTGGGGATCGTCCCTGCTTTCCAGTATGGGGGACCACACCTGGAAAGTGTTGACCAGGGACGACCTGGGCGCCTCCAGTTCCTGAGGTAATCCGACCTGCTCTTTCCCGGTCAGAAAATATCAGGTCCCTGAGGACTGCCCCATAGAACTGGAGGAAAGTCTCTGTGCTGCCAGGGCACCCTTATCCAGCAGTGGGTGCAGAAGGTCCCACACGAGTTTCCCACTAACAACCACAGTGGGGGACATTCTGGTGGTTCAATACGGGAATCCCGTCCCTCGTACACACAAAATTTGTAAGTGTACTCTGAGGCACTCTCACAAATTTTTGTACAGCTTCACGCCATACCTCGCCCGCTTAGAGGGAATGTACTGGTGGAAAATGAGTCTCCCCTTAAAAGCAACGAGAGACTCATTAACCGTGACCTCCCTTCTAGGTACATAGGACTGCACAAATGTGGCCCCAAAGTGAACAATGACCGGCCGTATTTTATACAGCCGGTCATAGGCAGGATCACCTCGGGGGACGACATGCTGCATTATCTGAATAATGCAGGCATTTCCAGATGGCCTCAAACCGGGTGCGTGTCATGGCAGTACTGTACGGTGGGGTCTGGTAGAGGACGTCCCCACTCCAGTAATGCCTGACACTGTTTTTTTTTACCAGGCCCATGTGCAGCACGAGGCCCCAAAACGTCCTCATCTCGGCTGCACTGACCGGGGTCCAGCCACCGGGCCTAGCCAAAAAGGAGCCTGGGTGTTGAGCAACAAACTGTTGGGCATACAGGTTTGTTTGCTCCACCATCAGATTCAAAAGTGGGTTACTGAAAAAAAACTAAAAAAGTCAATTTCAGTAAATCCCACTGTGGAATCTGGATTCCTGGATTGCCAACAAATTCAGAAATCACGGGCTCGTATTCCCTTCGGGTGCACCAGACTCTTTCACCTGTAGGGGGCTCAGGTGCACTTGGCTGGTGGGCCGGAAAACTAGTACAAGCCCCAGGGCTGCTTGTACTAGTGCTGGCCACAGTGTCCCTAGCACGGGGTTCCTCTGGCTCCGCCTGGCGGCGTCTCTGCCGCCTTGGGGGCTCATCTTCATCAGATGATGATGAGGAGGATGCAGATGACAAAAGGAACGTGGGGTCATCCTCATCCTCACTTGCGCTCTCGGTGTCGAAGAGCATCTGGGCGTATGCCTCCTCTACCGAGAACATCCTGCGGGCCATGGGAGTGTGTGTTGTGCGAGTGTGTGTGAGTGCGTGTAAAATAAACTTTATTGAAGTGTGCATGTGTTTGGGGCCTAGTGTTTGCGCACTAAAATACCTAAACTAAAAAATAAAAGTGTAGAAAAAAAATTGCTGACTAGCAGTACAACGCTGATCAGCGGTGGGGTGAACGATACGCTAACAGTGGCCGGACGTTAAGAGCGCCTGCCACAGTCAGCGCACACAAAAAAAAAAGCTGCTGCACCCCTGGGGGGGTCTAGGGTCGCACAACTGAGTGCTGTGGACCCCAGACACCCAGGTGCAAAAAAAAAAAAAAAGAAAGCTGCTTACCGCTGCTGGGGCGCTGGGGCTTCTGCTGGGGCTGCTCCTGGGGTGCTGATGGGGTGGTCGTGGGGTCCTGCTGGGGTCCTGCTGGGGTCCTGCTGGCGATCTTCACTCCAGGCGAAGGCAGTGGGCTGTGGACGGGGAGGGAGAAGCTCCGGCAGTTTTCATCTGCCGCCCCCCCCGCCCAGCCAATCAGGGAGGAGATGCCACCAACGCCCTAAAAAGTAAGGATGGTGATTGGTGGTGTATTATAACACCACCATCCTGTTCCGGGTCTTCGGGTCACCGGAGACCCGAATGACCCGGAAATGCAGCAAACCGCAGGTCTGAATTGACTTTGCTGCGATCGCCGATACGGGGACCCCCCTTGGCATTGTCACAGGATGCCTGCTGAATGATTTCAGCAGGCATCCCGTTCCGATCACCACCCGTGGCGCTGCGGTGATTGGAACTTCACAGGGTGTACATGTACACCCTTGGTCCTTAAGTACCAGGACACAAGGGCGTACATGTACACCCTCTATCCTAAAAAGGGTTAATAGGAAAAAAAAGAAAAAAATATATGTCATAAGTGCCGTTCAGCGGTGAAGTTACATTCTACTACAGCCATTTACAGGGTGTATTAATAGGAAAGATACGTACGTCCTATTAGCCGTTCTATGTTGATTTTACATTGTTTTACTTTTTTTGGGGGGTGTATTAAAAGGGAAAAAAATTTATATATATATATATATATATATATATATATATATATATCTATATACGTATAGAAAAATGGCAGAACCGTATCAAATGTTCAAAACCGGGTGCAGCGCCTCGCGGGACCAGCCAGTCCCTAATTATAAAACAGAAAAATGAGGCAGCACTCCATATATAAAAGATATGTCTCCTTTATTCACCCGTGGGCAGTGCGATGTTTGGCTCCAAACAACTGAGCCTTTCTCGGAGGAAGGAGGAGAAAGGCTCAGTTGTTTGGAGCCGAAACATCGCACTGCTCACATGGGTGAATAAAGGAGACATATATTTTTATATATGGAGTGCTGCCTCATTTTTCTGTTTTTTTATATATATATATGTCATAAGTGCTGTTCAGCGGTGAAGTTGTACTACAGCCATTTATGTGGTGTAGAAAAAGAAAATATACGTACGTCCCATCATCCATTCTGCGGTGAATTGTGACTGTTATATTTCTTTTTTGGGGTGTAAAAATAGGAAAAAAAGGAGAAAATATATGTCATAATTGGCATTCAGTGGTGAAGCTACATTGTACTACAGCCATTTACGTGTGGTAGAAAAAGAAAATATACATACGTCCCATCACCCATTCTGCGGTAAATTGTGATGTAGAAAAAGGAAAAAAAAAGGAGAAAATATATGTCATAATTGCCATTTAGCGGTGAAGTTACATTGTACTACAGCCATTTACGTGGTGTATTACAAGGAAAGATACGTACATCCCAATAGACGTTTTGCAGTAAATTATGATTGTTATATTTCTTTTTTTGGGGTGTAGAAATAGGAAAAACAATTTGTCTTTATCAGCAGTGAATTATTATTGTTTTTTTTTTTGTTTGTTTTTTGGGGGGGGGGAGTTTAGTAATCAGAAAAAAATATATATATATGTCCTAATTGCTGTTCAGCGGTGAAGTAACATTGTACTACAGGCTTTTTTGGGGGTTATTATTTTAATTTTAATTTAATTCTTTTATCATACAGTATGTCAGACAGAGAGGTGACAGGCCCTTCAAAGGGAATGGGCAGTGGTCAAAATGTTTCTGTCGCAGGCAGCAGAAGAAAGGGGGGTGGCAGCAGGAGTCACAGGGAGAGGTCTGAGCTCCCAGTGTCATGTCTTGACCAGCAACCCATTAGTGCTTGAATGGTGGAGTTGGTCTTTGAGTTCGTCGCAAGTGACATCAGACACCCCCAGTAAAGAGTTGGTGGGTTCCTCTGACACGACCCTTAGTTGGTATGGCCTGGGAGCAGGTCCTGTGCCCCCACCTGTCCTGAACCTTCCTTTGTCATTTTCAGTTTCCTCAGCGCGAGAAGTATTATATCCTGTAGACTCGGCTCCACTTTGCAGCGAGGACGAGCTACAGTACTAGAGGACAGTCAGCAGCTACTGCCCAGCCAAGATCTGGAGGAGACATCTGCCGCTTCCTCCAGCAGGCAGGCAAGTAGTGATGAGGAGAGTCGCGTGGGAGCAGGTGTTGCAAGTGGTCAGGCTCCTGGCCGTAAGACCGTTGAGGGGGACATCAGTGACTTGCAGACAGTAGCGGATGATAATGATGTAGCCGATTGCACTTGGGAGCCGGGTGAAGAAGGAGTTTCAACATCAGGAGAAGATGGTGGCAGCTTGTGTGTGAGGCAGTGACTGAGACAGCAGGGTCGCAGCGTGGCTGTAAGTCAGCAGGGTGGCAGCAGTGGGAGGTCGGGAGCCAAACGTGCCTGGGGAAGCCCACCCACTTTGCAGGAGCCTACTGGCCCGAAAAGTAGTGGTGCAGGGGGTCACGGAGTCAGCGCAGGCAGTCAGCACAGAGTCTTGGTAGGAATATGCCATACTCGGCGGTGTGGCAATTTTTTGTTAGGCCACCGGAGGAGGTGAACATGGCCATTTGCCGGATTTCAGGGCAGAAGGTGAAGCGTGGCCAGGGTGCCAATGTTGGCACCACGGCCCTGCATCAACACATGCAGCATCACAATAAAGTGGCCTGGGAGAACCGTGGCTTCTATGTGGTGGTCCAGCCTGCCGCAGCAACCACTACATTGCCCAGTGGCACACACCCAATTTCATGCAGTCAAGGCTCCACCACCTCAGCTGAAGAGAGCTGTCTGTCCTTCCCATCATCTGCTGGTCCGGATGCTCCTGCTCCTCCTCCTATTCCTCGTCAGTCATTCCGTCAGCAGTCGATCACCAAAGCGTTTGCCAAGAGACAACAGTGTGCGTTCACTCCTCCAACGATACAGAAGCTGGCCAAGTCTGGCTAAGTTGCTGGTGCTGCAGTCCCTCCCTTTCCAAGTGGTGACATAGTCATAGATGCCTGTTCAGGCCATTTTACTCCCTGGAAAAATATTTTTACGCATGGTCTTTTTCTAGTTAGAAGCACTGTATCAGAAGCTGCCAGGTGCGGAACACATGAAGCCACGCCCCTTTCCCAAGAAGTCACGCCCTTCACTGACATCTCTCTCACCAGGAGCAGCTCCAGACTACATTGTGATTACAGGACCTGTGTTGGCAGTCATGTGATGGATTAGTGCCACCAACCATGTAATATGTGGGAGGAGTTAGGGGAACACAGGCTCTGTGTAGGACAGTGCTGCTGGAGAATGCATAAGTACTTTATGTATGGAAGGTGTGTATAAAGCAGGGCTATGTCAGTGTCGCCAGTCTATTGTAAAGTTTTCTGTGTGTAATGTGCACACAGTAATTCTATCTGTGTAATGGGCATATGGTAGAGCTGTGCAGGGGCGGACTGACCGGCCGGGCACTTCGGACGTGGTCCGAGGGCCCGACCGGAAAGGAGCCAGCGGCAGCTGCAGCTGCCCAGTGTGTCCAAAGTAAATTAAGTCTCATGATCCCAGCGGTCTGTGACCGCGGAGATCAAGCATCCTCTAGAATCATTAAATAAAATAACTCCCCCTGCACCCCGCTCATTACCTGTCCCCCCGCCGGTGCAGGGCTGGGGACTTGTGGGAGAGGCGCGGAGGCGGGCGGTGCGGCAGGCGGGATCGCATTTGCGATCCCCCGCCGTCTCCTTTAAAGATTTCCTATGGTGTCTGAGTGGTTGCAGCGGGGGTCAGCTGTAAACTGCTGACATCTGTGCCGCAGATGTCAGCAGTTTAACTCCTTCCATACCGCGGTCCGTATGGACCACGGTATGGAAGGAGGTTAACAGGAGGAGCTCCTCCCTCTCCCATCGGGGAGCTGCTGTGCCTTTTGCAGCCCCGACAGGTTAGGAGGCAGAGGAGGGAGCTCCTCTCCTCCCCATCACCCGCTGCTCTGTACTGGCAGCGGGTGATGGTCACCATGGAGACAGGACGCTTACTGAAGCGCCCTGTCTCTCCATGGTGCTGAAAGCTTGAATAGATCTGCTATAGGCAGGTCTATTCAGACTTTCTAAAGTAAAAAAAATACAGTAGGTATACTATATAAGTGTACTTACTGTATTTCATAGACCAGATCCACTGGATCTACAAGAACCAACTGGGTCTGGGGAAAAAAATGAAAACACTATCACTGTATAAAAAAAAAAAAACTACACATATTACATATGCGTTGCGTGCGTAAAGCCTACTCTATAAAAATATCACATGACCTGACCCATAAGGTGAACACCAATAGACAAAAACAAAAAAATGGTGTAAAAAAGCCATTTTGTCACCTTGCATGACAAAATGCGTAATACCAGCGATCAAAAGGCTTATGCCTTCAAAAATAGTATCAATAAAACCGCCATCACATCCCGCAAAAATGAGCCACTACATAGGACAATCGCCCCAAAATATTAAAAAAATGGCTCTCAGACTATACAGACATTAAAACATGATTTTTTTCTAAAATGCTGTTAAAGTAAAATACATAAAAAAAGTATACATTTTAGGTATCGCCGCATCCAGTAAAAACATTCTCTATAAAAATATCCCATGATCTAACCCCTCAAGAAAATACCGTAAAAAAATTAAATAAAAACAGTGTAAAAAAAAATTTGTCACCTCACATCACAAAAGTGTAATAGCAAGCGGTCAAAAATTTATATGAACCCAAAATAGTGCCAATCAATCAGTCATCTCATCCACAAAAATGATACTCACACATAGGACAGTCGGATCAACAAAAATAAAAATGACTCTCAGACTAATGATATTATTGTGTAAAACGTAAATAAATAAATAAAAGTATACATATTAGGCATTGCCGCATTCGTAAGAACAAGCTCTATAAAATAACACATGAACTAACCTCTCAGGTGAACACAACAAAAAAATAATATAAAAACGGTGTCAAAAGCCATTTTTGTCACCTTACATCTAAAAAGTAGCAAGCGACCACAATGTCATATGCACTCCAATACAGTGCCAATCAAACCGCCATGTCATTCCGCAAAAAATGAGCCCCTACATAAGACTGTCGCCCAAAAATAAAAAAATATGGCTTTGAGAATGGGGAGACATAAAAATATTTTTTTCACAAATGCTTTATTATGAAAAACTGTAACAAAAATTCCCAAAAAGTAGTCATATTTGGTATTGTCACGTCCAGAACAACCTGTTCTATAGAAATAGCACACGATCTAACCTTTCAGATCAACGATGTAAATAACAAAAATAAAAACGGTCCCAAAACAGCAATTTTTTTTAATTTTCCATTTTAATCCATTTTTCCAGTAACAAAGCAAGGGTTAACAGCCAAACAAAACTCAATATTTATTACTTTGATTCTGTAGTTTGCAGAAACAGCCCATTTTGTTTGGCTGTTAACCCTTGCTTTGTTACTGGAAAAAATGGAATAAAATGGAAAATTTTGTCTCCATTTTCCATTAACTTTTGTGGAAAACCTAAAGGGTTAACAACGTTTGTAAAATCAGTTTTAAATACCTTGAGGGATATGGGAGTGGCTGGAGGCGGGATATGGGAGTGACTGGAGGCGGGATATGGGAGTGACTGGAGGCGGGACATGGGTGGGGCCTGGAAGGGGGCCCTTGATTAATTTGCCCGGGGGCCCTGAGGGTTCTCAGTCCGCCCCTGGAGCTGTGTATGTGATATGTAAATAATAGTGTCAGGTGGGCACTATGTATGGCAGTGTCAGGTGGATGCAGTGTATGGCAGCGTCAATTGGGCGCTGTGTATGGCAGTGTCAGGTGGATGCAGTGTATGGCAGCGTCAGGTGGGCGCTGTGTATGGCAGCGTCAGGTGGGGCCTGTGTATGGCAGCGTCAGGTGGGCGCTGTGTATGGCAGACGTCAGTCTGTTCC
>JAKVIS010004177.1:0-14653 GCA_033119425.1 Bufotes viridis | reverse complement strand
AGAGGCCCAAGATCCTACTATAGTGTGAAAGAGCACCACTCCTTTTACATAGTCGTCAGCTGATTCCACATAGATTTCTACAGAACCTGTTCTGTTACACGCTGAGACAAGTAGTGTCCCCCTCACAAAGTGGAGAGGGTGTCAGCAGTAAGTTTGTGTTGACGTCACTGGATGAGCTTCAGGTAGGATTCGGAACTTGACCCAAACAACGAACCGCATTGAAGTCAATGGAGACCAGAGCACAGACAGGCGAGCAGCAGCAGGGTGAGAATGCCAAAAGCGCGCACAGACAGCCCTCACTTTCTGCCGTAGCTCTGACATATCAGGGTAAATTTTCAGGAACCTCTGCGCCACAAAGTTCAGCACATACGCCAGGCATGTGTGTCAAACTGGCTAGCCCCAGAGCTGCTACGAGATTTAGCCTGTTGTCGCACACGACCAACCTGGGTATGAGGCTAAGCGGCACCAACCACTCATTGGTCTGTTCTTCCATGTCTGCCCACTGCTCCTGCGCGGTGTGGGGTCTTTTCCTCAAACATATGAGTTTCAGAACAGCCTCCTGTCGTTTCCCCCTGGCTATGCTGAAGTTGGTGGTGCAGGTGTTGCGCTGATGTGATGAGCAGGCGGTAGAGGAGAAACCGGAGGAGGAAGCAGAGTAGGAGGAGAAGCCAACAGGAGGCACCAAGAAGTGTCCAGCAATCCTTGGTGACATGCGCCAAACTGCTGTCTGCCTCAGGCCCAGCCGCCACTACATTTACCCAGTGGGCAGTTAGAGAGGTATAATTTCCCTGCCCATACTTACTGGTCCACGTGTCGGTTGTTATGTGGACCATGCCACTGATGGTGTTATGCAGCGCACACCTGATTTTTTTCTGCCACTTGTTTGTGCAGGGCAGGGATAGCCTGCCTTGTAAAGCAGTGGCGGCTGGGAACCACGTACTATGGGACAGCTGCCGACATTACATTTTTTGTCTCCACTAGCCGGAATGGCAGCATTTCATAGGCCAGCAATTTTGAAATGCTGGCATGCAGGGCCAGGGCTTAAGGGTGGGTAGGGGGTACTTTCTCTTTCTCTTCATGTGTTTGGGGGATGGACATCTGAATGCTTCCATGAGACAGTGTGGAGATGCTGGTAGACAGTGGTGATGGTGTGGCTGCCACATCCTCTTTTGCAGGGTGGCAGGTGCCCCTGTCGCTCCAGAGAGGGAGGAGGAGGTTGACACCAGAGCAGAAGAGGGAGCAGGAGCAGCTCGTGCCTTGCGGTTGGATGCCGGGTCATGCAGGTGGTGTTCAGGTTGAGAACATCTATGCCTCGCTTCAGGCTCTGACTGCACAGCGTGCAAACCACCCATGTCCTGTCATCAGCATACTGCCTGAAGAACTGCCATGCCAGGGAGCTCCTTTACACCGGCTTTGATGTGTTATGTCTTTTGGCGGGTTGGGCAGTAACAGGCGTACCAGCTGGGGGACGGCCGCTCAGCTTTTGCACCTTGCTCCCTTTTTTGCTGTTCGTCTGGTGCTGTGTGCCCCCCTTCTCTTCCTCCGAACTGCACACGTCACTTGCATGACCTGGATGCCATATTTAGGACCTCATCACCCTCCCCATTATCTTACACCCACTCCTCAACCCTGCACTCCATGCTGGTCTGCACACTGCAGAAAGCCCCAGCAGTTGACACCTGTGTTTTGTCATCGTCATCAGAGACGTAATGTAGTGGTTCTCCTACGTCCTCATCCTCAAACATAAGAGGTTGAGCATCAGTGCACTCAATCTCTGTCACTTTTGGGGCAGGGCTAGGTGGATGGTCCACAAAAACACAGCCAGCAGAGTCATCAAAAAGCATAAGTGACTGTTGCATGACGTGGGGCTCAGACTGCTTGGCTGATGTGCAAAGCGGTTGAGGTGGAAGACGGATGCCCGTGGGCTGCTGATGCTAACTCTGCGCTTTTAGCAGTGGACCGGGTGAAAAACAAGGTGAAGAAACTGGAGGCATGTCAGCCATCCAATCTACTACCACCTTCACTTGTTCTGGCCTCACCATTCTTAGAGTGGTATTCGGGCCAACAAAAAAAAAGGTAGGACACACCGGCCTGATCAACCGGCTAAATAACTATATATCCCTGTGACAGTGGCAAGTATAGTGTTTTTTTAACCCAAAAAATAGGTAGATCACAATGACCCAATTAACTGACTGAATAACTATTATATATCCCTGTGACAGTGGCAAGTAAAGGTTTTTTAGGTTTTTTCAGCAAAAAAAAAAAAAAAAAAGTAGGTATGTCTCACCCACACAATTAACAGACTGATTAACCATTATATTTTTCTGTCACTGGTGCAAAGGGGTAGGGTTGCTCCGAAAAAAGGCAACAGGCACCCTCAGACTGAACACCACTTTTAAGTATGGTATTTCTGTCTCACTGGTGCAAAAGAGCTGTATTGCACCCATCAATAATGCCTACAGGTCACCAGCACACTTTTTAAATCTAATAAAAGCCTAACACTCTCCCTGCCTGCAGCAGCGTCCCATATGATTCATACAGTCCCGGAAGTGGCGGTTAGGGTTTTCTTATCCCTAGTCACTGTTTATTTTGCCCTTCTTCTCATCCTTCATAAGAACAACCCCAAAAAACAGATCCTGTCTTTTGAGCATCCCCCTTCACACAGTCAGCATTTGCTCAGTAATCCATCTGTATTGCCGTCTGCTAGCCCCGCCTCCTGCCCTAGCTCCATCTCCTGTCTGCTAGCCCCGCCTTGTGCCCTAGCTCCATCTCCCGACTGCTAGCCCCGCCTTGTGCCCTAGCTCCATCTCCCATCTGCTAGCCCCGCCTGGTGCCCTAGCTCCATCTCCCATTTGCTAGCCCCGCCTCCTGTCCTAGCTCCATCTCCCGTCTGCTAGCCCCGCCTCGTGCCCTAGCTCCATCTCCCGTCTGCTAGCCCCGCCTCATGCCCTAGCTTCATCTCCCGTCTGCTAGCCACGCCTCCTGCCCTAGCTCCATCTCCCGTCTGCTAGCCCCGCCTCCTGCCCTAGCTCCATCTCCCGTCTGCTAGCCCCGCCTCGTGCCCTAGCTCCATCTCCCATCTGCTAGCCCCTCCTCGTGCCCTAGCTCCATTTCCCATATGCTAGCCCCGCCTCCTGCCCTAGCTCCATCTCCCGTCTGCTAGCCCCGCCTCGTGCCCTAGCTCCATCTCCCGTCTGCTAGCCCCGCCTCATGCCCTAGCTCCATCTCCCGTCTGCTAGCCCCGCCTCCTGCCCTAGCTCCATCTCCCGTCTGCTAGCCCCGCCTCCTGCCCTAGCTCCATCTCCCGTCTGCTAGCCCCGCCTCGTGCCCTAGCTCCATCTCCCATCTGCTAGCCCCGCCTCGTGCCCTAGCTCCATTTCCCATCTGCTAGCCCCGCCTCCTGCCCTAGCTCCATCTCCCGTCTGCTAGCCCCGCCTCGTGCCCTAGCTCCAGGCGGGGCTAGCAGACGGGAGATAGAATGTGTCGGCAGATAAGAACCATTTGGCCCATCTAGTCTGCCCAATATACTGAATACTATGAATAGCCCCAGGCCCTATCTTATATGAAGGATGGCCTTATGCCTATCCCATGTATGCTTAAACTCCTTCACTGTATTTGCAGCTACCACTTCTGCAGGAAGGCTATTCCATGCGTCCACTACTCTCTCAGTAAAGTAATTCTTCCTGATATTGCTTCTAAATCTCTGTCCCTCTAATTTAAAACTATGTCCTCTTGTAGCAGTTTTTCTTCTTTTAATATTCTCTCTCTTTACCGTAAGGGAATCCTCACGGTAAAGAGGAGAGAATATTTAAAAGAAGAAAAACTGCTACAAGAGGACATAGTTTTAAATTAGAGGGGCAAAGGTTTAAAAGTAATATCAGGAAGAATTACTTTACTGAAAGAGTAGTGGACGCATGGAATAGCCTTCCTGCAGAAGTGGTAGCTGCAAATACAGTGAAGGAGTTTAAGTATGCATGGGATAGGCATAAGGCCATCCTTCATATAAGATAGGGCCTGGGGCTATTCATAGTATTCAGCATATTGGGCAGACTAGATGGGCCAAATGGTTCTTATCTGCCGACACATTCTATGTTTCTATGTTTCTATCTCCCGTCTGCTAGCCCCGCCTCGTGCCCTAGCTCCATCTCCCGTCTGCTAGCTCCACCTCCCATCTCCATAGGCACGAAAAACATGCTGAATCTGACCACTGACCATGTGTCCCCAGAATATTTTTGTCACTCAGCTTTCCCAGAGACGTATGTCTCTGCACATGTATCATGCAGGATAGCAAGTAATGTCAGTGTATCCCAGCTGTCCTGCATGACACAGAAGATGGGGGGGAAGAGGGGCACTCAGTTCCTTAAAACTGTTCTCATGTCTCTGTGCATGTACCATGCTGAACAGTAGTAAAGTTGGATGGTATTACATCATGTAATGCCCCACATTCTTGTCAAAATATGCTGAACACCGCGAGAACCTACCATATCCCATTCACTATAATGGGTCTGTTGGGTGTCGGCATGAGTACTGCCATTTTGTAGAACAAAATACTGCTGCATGAGCAGGGCTGGTGCAAGGATTTTTGCCGCCCTAGGCAAAGATCTATTTTGCCGCCCCCCCCCGCCATGTCACTCACTCACTCACTGACAGACACACACACACACACACAGACACTGACAGACACGCACAACCTGACAGACCCGCCCACACACTGACAGACAGACCCGCACACACACTGACAGACAGACCCGCACACACACTGACAGACAGACCCGCACACACTGACAGACAGACACGCACACACTGACAGACAGACATGCACACACTGACAGACAGACAGACACACACTGACAGACAGACACGCACACACTGACAGAGATGCACACACTCACTGAACGACACACACTGACAGACATACAATCACTCAGATACTCACTGACAGACAGGCATATATACTTACTGACATACACACACTTACTCAATGACAGACACACATACACTCACTGACAGAAACACATACACTCACTCACTGACAGACACACACAGGCAGACACTCACCTCCCTGGGGTCCAGTGTGGTGCAGCTCCTCAGTCCTCCAGCGCGCCGTTTAGTATGCTGGGGCCGGAATTACGTCATATTCCGGCTCCCGGCATCACAGAGGGCGCGCGAGGGAGGAGTGGGAAGCTGCTAGAACAGCCTCCCTTGCCGCCCACCTCCTCTGCTCCGGTAATTTACTGGCAGAGCAAGTACCTGCCATCAGGGTAAGCAGGTGCCTGCTCTGCCATATTTAAGGACCTCCATCTCCTGGCCCCCCTGTAATGGCGCTGGGAGTGGCTCAAGAGCCGCTCGCCCAGCTCTGCAGCCCCAGACAGGGGGAGCCCACCAGGGCGCCCCCAGCAGGCCGGCGCCCTAGGCGAATGCCTAGTTCGCCTAACGGTAGCGTCGGCCCTGTGCATGAGGTGGGGCAGGGGAGAATTTAGGGAGGGTAGTCAGAGGAGCCAGGGCGCATAGTGGCAGGGACTAGGAACGAGCATGGGGGCTTAATTTAACTTTTTGCTATGGGGCCCAATGATTTCTATGTACGTCCCTGGGAAGTACATATATATATATATATATATATATATATATATATATTGTGGGGAGTCGCTCTGGTAGATAGCAGTGCGGGTGCAGTATAGAGGCAAAACAGGGAGTCCAGATAGTGCAATAAACAGTGTTTTATTCACACTTGCACAAAATAAAACAGTCTCTTGGTGTTAATTCACACACATAAGAAATCAAGCGGAAAAACAAGACAGTCCAAAACAGGCTCCAGTCACCTGGGAGGTTTTTAGATGCAGGTTCACACCTGGCTGTCAGTCCAGCCGTAAGACAAGCGACGTCAGGCTTCCAGGCCGTCTGCCCTCCTCCTTGCTGGGCTCTTGCTTCCTGCCCAGAGAACTTCCAAACTGAAATGAATCCCCAGCCTAACAGCAGCACCAGGATAATCACCTCCTCCACACCCAGCTGTGTTATAAAGGCCCGGGAAAACCCGGCCTGGACCGTGGGGAGTAGGCACCCACCCAACTCTTTGCCTACTCCCAGTAAGAGCCGGCCCGGATTGGCTTTGCAGCCAAACTAAATAGCAAGGTGTCAAGCAGCACTAGCTGCTGCTGACACACCAAAAATCCGGCTCTTACCTCACCGAGGCCAGGAACCTCGGTGACACGTACCTCCCGTCGACCACAGTACCTTGCACCTTACCACAATATATATATACATATATATATATATATATGAAATAAATACCCCCGAAACTGGTTGAATCAGGCCGCAAATTTACCCCAGAAGCAAGTGTGAATGGAAGTAGTTATATATCTTAGATAAATACCCCCCAAAACTGTTTGCATAAGGTCACAAATTCACCCCAGAAGAAAGGGTGGATGGAAGTAGTTACAGTTGTGTTCAAAATTATTCAACCCCCACTGAAATTGAGTGTTTTGGCCAGTTTGACATTGATTTTGATCATTTCAGTCATCTTGTTTACAATTAAATCAAAGAGGCACTTGTAAGTCAGACAAATATAACATAACATTTATAATGAAATAACCACAAATGTCTTTCTGTGCTCACATCATTATCAGTTTTATTCAACCCCAAGTGACATTCAATCTTAGTACTTAGTACAACATCCTTTCCAGTTATAACAGCTTTTAAACGTGAAGCATAGCTTGACACAAGTGTCTTGCAGCGATCTACGGGTATCTTCGCCCATTCTTCATGGGCAAAAGCCTCCAGTTCAGTCACATTCTTAGGCTTGCGCGCTGCTACTGCTTTCTTTAGGTCCCACCAGAGGTTCTCAATCGGATTTAAGTCTGGTGACTGCGATGGCCACTTCAAAATGTTCCAGCCTTTAATCTGCAACCATGCTCTAGTGGACTTGGAGGTATGATTGGGATCATTGTCCTGTTGAAAGGTTCAACGTCTCCCAAGCCTCAGGTTTGTGACGGACTGCATCACATTTTCATCCAATATCTCCTGGTACTGAAGAGGATTCATGGTACCTTGCACACGCTGAAGCTTCCCTGTACCTGTAGAAGCAAAACAGCCCCAAAGCATGATTGACCCCCCGCCATGCTTCACAGTAGGCAAGGTGTTCTTTTCTTCATAGGCCTTGTTCTTCCTCCTCCAAACATAGCATTGATCCATGGGCCCAAACAGTTCTAATTTTGTTTCATCAGTCCACATAAAACTATACCAAAACTTTTGTGGTTTGTCCACATGACTTTTGGCATACTGCAGTCGACTCTTCTTATTCTTTGGAGACAGCAAGGGGGTGCGCCTGGGAGTTCTGGCATGGAGTCCTTCATTACGCAGTGTGCGCCTTATTGTCTGAGCTGAAACTTCAGTACCCGCATCTGACAAATCTTTTTTCAGTTCCTCAGCAGTCACATGGGGACTTTTCTCCACTTTGCGCTTCAGGTAGCGCACATCAGTCGAAGTCAGCATCTTCTTTCTGCCACGACCAGGTAGCGTTTCAACAGTGCCCTTTGCCTTGAATTTGCGAATGATGCTTCCTATGGTGTCTCTTGGTATGTTTAACATCTTTGCCATCTTCTTATAGCCATTGCCCTTCCTGTGAAGAGAAATCCCCTCTTCTCTTGTCTTCCTGGACCATTCTCTTGACTTCACCATGTTTGTAAACACACCAGTAAATGTCTAGAAGGAGCTGAGTATCACAGTCATTTTAAATCTGCCTAATCGGTGCTTATTATGCTTGATTGCTGCTCCTTGACATCCAGAGGTGTTTTCAATACCTGATCGAAAACACTTGAATGAACCTCTGTTCTTAAGAGTGGTAGTATTTAAGGGGTTGAATAATTGTGTCAATGAAGAAATCACAAAAAAAACATTTAATACTGTATTACAAAAACAATTGATGTCATTTTAGTTGCATTTGGTTCTTTAAAAAGTCCTTGTAAGATTTCATTCTGAACACAATTACAAATGTAGACTACATTCTCTAAAACCCTTTACAACATTGGGGGTTGAATAATTTTGAACACAACTGTATATATATGAAATAAATACCCTCGAAACTGGTTGTATCAGGCCGTAAATTCACCCCAGAAGAAAGGGTGGATGGAAGACATAGACATATGAAACAAATACACCCCAAAACTGTTTGTACCAGGATGCAAATTCACCCCAGAAGCAAGGATAAATGTAGGTACTTTTATATATTTAAAATAAATACACCCCAAACCTTTTTGTATCAGACTGCAAATGCACCCCAGAAGCAAGGATTAATGGAAGTAGTTATATATATAATAAATACACCCCAAAACTGTTTGCATAAGGTCACAAATTTACCCCAGAAAAAAGGGTGGATGGAAGTACTTTTTATTTTTTTATTTTTTTTATATTCTTTATTTATCAATTAAAAAAGGAAATACAGCGGCCCAAGATTACAATCGACAACAGCATACAAATATGTATACAAAAAGGCCAAGAATATAAGCAATCAGTCATGAGGAAAGTTCTGCAGGTATACTATCTGCTGTTCACGTACATAAGCAAGATTACTTTGGGCCAACACCAAAGGTATTATTAGTATCAAGGCAAGTCTTTATCATCGCTGAAACATTGCAACAATTCAACAAAGTAAACATAACAAGCTACGGACAAACGATGGAAGTACTTTTATATATTAAATAAATACACCACAAAACTGGTTGTTTCAAACTGCAATTTCACCCCAGAAACAAGGGTGAATGGAAGTAGTAGTACTTATATATATGAAATAAATGCCCCTCAAAACTGTTTGTACCAGGCCGCAAATTCACCCCAGAAGCATTCACCCAATTCCGCCCTATTGTAGCAGGAATAGGATCCTTCAGCGAGAAACTCTGTGAATGGGTTGACTCACTGTTGCAGCCTTTAATTCCTCTGATTCCAGGCTTTATTAAAGATACCAATGCAGTTACAGGCTCTTTCAAAATTTCAATGGGACTCAAAATTTGCATTGGTGACTGCGGATGTGGTGTCATTATACACTAGTATACCACATCATTTAGTACTGGAAACACTAAGTTGGTTCCTGTTCACATATAGTGACTATGCGGCGGAACTCTGTGAATTTGTGGGTATTTTAGTAGCCTTCCTTCTCAAGCACAATTTTTTTCTATTCAATGGGCAATAATTTTTGCAGGTTTCAGGTGTGTCGATGGGGGCTTAGTTCTCTCCCTCCATAGCTAATATTTTTATGGCATGGTGGGAGAGAAACTTCTTCCTCATCGACACCCAACCATATTTTCACTGTGTGCGCTGATTCGGTCGCTACATCGACGACCTGCTCATAGTATGGTCGGGCGATGTGGCGGCCGTGCCGCACTTTGCAGAATATATCAATTCCTGCGTCCCGACTATCAAATTTATAGTCCAGCATGATGTATCATTGTCAGTCTGTAAAAGTCACGTACTACTCGGACAACATCTTTACCAGCAGCGACCTGGGAGTCCAAGATGCATCCAGAAAACCTCCCCATGCTGTTCCCAAACCATTTTGTGGTGTTTTTCATCAATTTCTGACCTTTTCCTATGAACCAGGCACCCTCTCCTCTTCAGAGCAGGGGGTGCCTGGTTTAATGCTCGGGCTCTCCCATTGACTTCCATTATACACTGGTGCTCTGTAGAGCACCCGAGCATCCCGATGTGTTCTGCCCAACACTAGTGCAGAGTCCACCTCTTGGAAAGGGAGGGACTGCAACACCAGCAACTTGGACAGGAGCACATTCAGCTTTTGAGCCGTTGGATTAGTGCAGGGGCGTAACTATCAGGGAAGCAGGGGAAGCAGCTGCTTCGGGGCCCTGAGCTTACAAGGGGCCCGGGAGCAGTAGCAGGGGTGTCAGCCGTCAGGGGCGCATGTACTATTATGTAAACTTCTGGCCTCACAGGCAGCAGGCAGCGTATAGTGGAGGGCTGCACTGAAGATAACAGAAGCTCTTGTCAGCAGCAGCTTATGCTGCTACCTTAAAACATCTCCCTGGAGCTTCCTTAAGAACTCCCCCCCTCCCTATTTGCTCCTCTTCACTTACTGTGCTGCGGGGCAGTAGTGCTCTTTGCTCTGCTGTCAGTGTCTAGTCGGGACGAGAGTAAGTGGGGGAGGAGGAGGCCTGCACTGCTCTCTGAGAAGACACCAAGTCACACCAGCCATGTGCTCAGGGGGGTTAGAAACTCTTATGGATCTCCCACAGCCTGACAAATCTATCTAGCCTGAGTAAGGAAAGTGTATGTATGTGAAAGGTGTGTGTGTGATTATTTATCTTCTATCTATTTATCTATCTATCTATCTATCTATCCATCTATCATCTATCTATCCTATTATCTATCTATCTATCTATCTATCTATCTATCTATCTATCTATCTATCTATCTAACAGAACCTAGTTATCTCACCAGTGAAGGCATTTGGTGGAAATTCCAATGCATAAAATGCATGTGAAATGAGAAACAGGCCTAAGACTATATAATGAATGTATGTGTGCATTTATACATTCAGCCCCATACCAAGGATGCATAGGTGAAATAAACTACCTAGTGGATACTATTCCTGTAGTTTGAAATTGGTTATGCTATTTTATTCTGTATATTCAAGTAAGCAAGAGTTCACATCTCCATTTCATTTTCGATTCTTCTAATCCGTCAGAACAGAAAAAAAGGATCCTGTAAACAAATAGATCCTGTTGCATCCGTTATGCACATTTGGCATCCGTTTGAGCCATTTCTACCTGAGATCCGTTTTTTAGACAGAAAGAAAAGCCCTGTATGCAGTACTTTTTCCATCTGATAAAACAGATCTCAGAAATGTCTCAAACATATGCCAAATGTGCATAACGGATGCAACAGGATCTATTTGTTTACAGGATCCTTTTTTTTTTTTTTACAAGATACATACTGTTTTTTTTCTGTTTTTCTGGCACATCAGAAGAACCCAAAATGAAACGGAAGTGTAAACTCTCCCTAATTATATTTGTTTTGAGTACTTTTTTTTGCATTTTTCTTGTAATTATGGTAACATACCTTTTATTAGCATTGTATAGTGTGTATAGCTATAATATTGTGAAAGGCAGGAGTGTACCTATAGTGGAAGCAGGGGACCCAGCTACTGCGGGGCCTGAACTCAAAAGGGGCCCACCTGAGAGGAGGACTAAATTTTAAAAGGGCCCCCACAATAGTATTATATACAGTGACATGATATGCAGTATATGTGTGGGAAATGGACGGAGTCGCAGCAGGGCCTGGTCTGAGTGAGTGATTTTGACTAGCTGCAGGACTGGGGCTTACATAGGGGGAGGGGGGTTGGGGTTGTAAAGAAGTTGCCCATGAGGGGGGGGGGGCCCCATTCAGTAATTTGCTGTGGGGCCCAGTCAGTTCTAGTTACGCCACTGGATTAGTGCATGCATACTGTTGTGTCTTGGCGATTGCTTCGCTGATCGATTGCTGACAGAATGACTGATGAGGAGTAGGAGGAGGAGCAGGAGCATGAGGGCTAGCAGATGATGGGAATGACAGATAGCTCCCTTCGGCTGGGGTGGTGGAGCCTTGACTGCCTGAAATCGGGTGCATGCCACTGGGTGATGCAGCGGTTGCTGCGGCAGGCTAGACCATCACATCGGAGGCATGGTTCTCCCAGGTCACTTTATCGTGACGCTGCATCCTGGCCACACTTCACCTTCTGCCCACAGATTCTACAAATGGCCATGTTCACCTACTCTGGCAGAAAAAGTAGGTGATTTTACCCCCAACACTACGCACTGACTGACTGCTACCACTGCTGCTTCCGTGAACCTCTACACCTCTACTTTTGGGGAAGGTAGGCTCCTGCGAAGGGGGTAGTACCCCGGGCATATTTGGCTCCTGACCTTCCACTGCTGCCACCCTAATGATTCCCGGCTACGCTAGCAACTTGCTGGCTCCGCCGCTGCCTCACGGGCAAGCTGCCACCCTCTTCTCCCGATGATGATAAAGCCCCTTTGTCACCCGGCTCCCAAGTGCGATCAGCTACATCATCATCATCATCATCGAGTACTGTCTGCACGTCACTGATGTTCTCTAGTGTTGAGAGGCAGGGGAAATATTCGAATTCGCGATATTTAGTAGAATATTCTTCATATATTCGTAAATTTGTGAATTCGCTATTATTTTCTAGATTGCGAAAATCGGCAATGTAATATTCGCGCAATGCGCACGAAATTCAGGCGTGGGTCACTATAGCTACATTTTTCAAACTGCTCGAAGTTTACTGAGACTGGAGAAAATGGTTGGCACAGCAGAACACTACAATAGCTTTATATGCAGATAGAGTGCTCCAATATATTCGCAATTGCGCAAATCAGCACTAATGATGTGAATATTTTGGCGCAATGAGTGCAATTTCACATTTTAACAGGTCTGACTACATATTAGTGATTGGTGCACTAAGTATTGTTGTGAATTTGTGACATCACAGGAATATGCATGTATGTAGCATACATACATACATACATACATACAGCACTATGTATGTAGCATGTATGTATGGACAACAGAACTATATATCACTATCACTACACTATATCACTATCTAACCTACACTGACTATCTCCCACTAACTATCTGTATTATATATATTAACTAACTAACTAACTCACTAACTAACTATCTAATGTAATATGACACAGGAAAGCAGAGAGCAGAGCAATAACACTGCTCTCTCTCTCTCTCTCTCTCTCTCTCTCAGAACTGTAATAAACTGTAGAAAATGGCTGTGGGGAGGTTCTTATATACTAAAGGGGTAGGCAACTTTCCTATTGGTTGCTCAGACAAAGACATTGCAGCCTTCTCATTGGGCCACAAGCAAAAAGGGAGGTAACTGATGAAAAGAAAAAGTAGAATAAATACAAATACTGTATATATCACTATATTCTTAATATTTGCGATTAAAATTTGCAATGCGAATATTTGCGCCCAACACTAATGTCTTCCTCAACGGTCTCTGGTCAGGAGGCTGACCGCTCACAAAACCAGCTCCCACGCCACTCTACTCATCACTACTTGCCCGCCTACCAGAGTAAGCGGCGGATGTATCCTCCAAAACATGGAGGGGCAGTAGCTGCTGACTGTCCTCTAGTAGCTCGTCCTCACTGTGTAGCATCCCCAAGTCAGAGCAATGTGTGGGACTAACCTGGGGAATGCCAGTGATGGAGAGGCCGGCACGCTGTTCCTCTGGGGCACTCTCTGGGTTCTGAAGGGACACAGCCAGGTGCAATGTGAGGTGCCCTTGGTGTTGTAGTTTAACGTGCCTATGGCTAAGTCCCTGATGTTTCGTGACGCCAGTGCCAGTAAACGGTGGCACACCGTATTTATAGTAGGAATAATGGAGGTGCAGACTTGTATCTTGAAACAGAATTCCAACTTTACTGAAACAGTGGTAATACAGAAGGCACTCTCTTAAACAGTTCTTTTGCAGACAATTGGCTTTGGTACAATCTCAGTTACAGCAGGCTTATATCCAGCAAGGTAAACAGAGGGTTAAATCACAGGACTTTTGAATTGCAGGTGAACCTTACTTTCTTCCTGGCTTGTCCTGACTGGCAATTATTCTTCAAGGCCCCAATGCCCTACTTCTGGCTTATATCCTTGAATCTCCAGTTTGCAGTGTACCTCCTCTGACATTACAGTACCTCTTGCTCTAGGGATTGCCTCAGCTTAGCTCTTGCTGATCTGCCTAGGCCCGAGACATGTGGCCTTCACAGACTCCAGGGTCTGCACTCACTCTAGCCTGCCCTGGCCTAGCTATATATAGCCCTACTCAACAGTTCCCCTAGTGGTCTAACACCTACATAACAATCCTCACATTACTGCAGGCAATTACATGTAAGCCACTAAAAGGGACATAACATTATTGGTAGTAAACGGGTATTAAAGTGCCCGTATACTGCATACCCCACGACTTTAAACTGAGTACGACCTCGTACTCCCACAGGGGCCCACCGAACTGGATTCTTCTCCTGAAAGACACAAAACACATGCAGGCATATACAAACACATATGAATGACATCTGCATAAATAATCATATCAGGTACAGCTGGAAAAGGTGGAGCGCGGTGACAAGGGGCGACGTCCTCTGCTTGCAGGCTGTTAATGCAGAACTGTGATGCTGACCTGGTACAGCAAATCAATGGTTAACACCAGGATAGTCCATAAGAGAATGCATGAGTCCATAATAAGAACATAATAAAACATCACATAGTCCATATGAAAATGCATAAGTCCATAATAAGAACATATCACAGAGGCTCGCACACAGGGAGTCCATCTCTGGGCACAAACTTAAAAAGGATGATGCTCACACAGAGGATTCCTGTCGGGAAACACTTCCAGTACAGTCATAGTCTTCAAAAACGTACTGGTAAGCGCCCCTGTAGACCGGGTAGACCTCCTTAGAGCCAAGGTCTCCTCTTGTCCGGGTACAGGGGGACAATAAGGATCCACGTCAGTGGGACCCCTTTCAGTAGCACCCTGAGCGGGGCCTGCTATGGCTGCAGGTTCAGCAGGTGCCGGGGCAGGCACCCCAAAGTTTAACCAGGGTGTAAGGAACCAGTGAAGCGGCTCAGGATCATTCAGCAAGTC